>LN483370.1:600000-841931 GCA_900002565.1 Culicoides sonorensis
GTGATTACTTTATTTGGTGTTGTTGATAATGCAGGAGGATGGATAGCAATCATTTCTGATATTAACATCTCACTAAAAATCGACTTTTTTTCATATAATTGCTCTTCAAGACTCTTTTCCACAGACGATGACGAGGTACTGTTATTTTGGGTGCTACATGCAGATAAATAACTATCACTAGCAGAAGAGTCTGAGCCTTCACGGTTATTTTGTTCCTCTTTTCCTTCTGGTTCTGGTCTGAGAGGCATTTTCTTATTTAGTGGCAGCTTACTTTTAGTCATACTTTCAACCATTTCATTCATAAATTGATTTGTAAATTCAATCATCTGTGAATCCATTGTCGTAATATTTTCTGCAACGTAATTAATAACAGATGCTTTTTCATTATTTGCCTCACTTTCAATATTATTTTCACTACTTGCGTGATCATTGTTTGCAGTTTGAGATTTATTAACCGACTCATTTTTGATCAAATCTACAGATTTCATATTGCTTTTCACTTCAATGCTTGAATCTTTCAATGAAACACGATTTAAATCACTATTGTTCTCCATGATGACATTTGTTTGATGATGGTGTTGAAGGTTAATCGAACTATTATTATTATTATTTGTTAATGTGTGCACAGGCGATATTAGTCGTGGCTTTGGAATTGGTGGCTGTGCACGTGATATTTCACTGACCTGATTTTTTTTTTCATTTTGATTTGAAAACGATGAAGTTTTTTCATCCATTGACGAGGATTTGTAAATCACAGTTCGACCGTTTTTTAAAGGTGATTGCACAACAGATGGAGAGCATGATCGTGACTTAGATAAAGCACTTGCCACTTGACTAGCAGTCAACCTTGGTGGCACTGGTGGACCTACTTTCTTAGTACTAGACATTATTTCGCTTATCAATGTATGTTGTCATAAAAAAATGAGTCACTTTTTGTAAGAGAATACGACATTTATTTAATCGCAACTTAGATAAGATACCACAAGAATGTCTAGATAATATTTTTTTTTTATCAATTTGAATAACTTTTTTTTTTTTTTTATAGAAATTTACATGCATATAATTTTCTCCGTACTTTTTACATGATTTATTTTTTAGTATAACTTGAAAAAAATATTAATTATAAATTCAAATTTATTCACTCCAGTCAATTCAAAAGCTCAACTATCTATTCACCTTGTCTCAATACTCATTTAATTGACGATTCGCTTTTGCATGCACTTAACTTTATTTCATTTATTATTATTATTTTTTTTAAATTTAATTTTCTATGAAATATAATATGCAATTTTATTACCGTTCTAAGAGAGATCCGATCACCAACTGAAAAAAATGAACATTTGTTTGTAAATGTTACTTAGTGAATTTACAACTTTCATACAAACGTACAAATTTAATTTTGCTAAAGCATAATATGAATGTTAAATAAATGTGAATGAATTGCCGTCTTTAAATTGTTTCATTGTGTTTGTGAATTTACACAGATATTAATTCATCAAAACCGGTCATTTATACGTTACGCTGAGAGTATTTTGTGTGTGAAGAGATTATGAGAGTAAATATCATTTTATTATTATTATTTGTAGGCATAGTAAACAGACTCGTTTAATAATAAAAACACAAAAATAAAAGGAACTTTTAAGAATATGAATGCAAATCAATACACTTTCAATAATATTTTTTTTTACTTTGCTTAATGAAAATGCAAAAGTCTGCTTCATGTTATATTTTATTTTTTTCAGAGAATTACTAAAACGAATATAAAACAAGTTTATTTGATGACACATTATTTTATCTGATCTGAATGTAAAACGTAAGTGAACTACTTTTTGAAAGCCTGTTTCATTCACTTCTGGGTTAGTAAGTTAAATGTATAGAATGTTTTATGATGCACATAATTGGCGATAAAATTAATAGTTTTAATAAAAATTACCTGGAGAATTTGTAATTTAAATTTTTTTGTGTTATCAGAATAAAAACCATATTAAAAATCATCTTTGAAAGATACCCTTTACTAGAAAATAATAATTATAATTGTAATTTGATATTCCGAAGAGTTGTAGAAAATAGTTTTAATTTTAAATAAAATCCCTGCCTAATATTAAAAGTTTTGTGATGTTACAATAATGTACAATGAAATGTTACAACAGATGGCACTAATTCAAAAGTAAATTGAAAATAAAATAAATTTTTTAACGTTATTTCAAAGCCGTGTTGGAATTTCCTAAGAATTAATAAAATATACTTTGAAATTTTTATGCATCGCCTTATCTAAATTTTCCTTATTAATTCCCTTTTTTTTAATCCATAATTTGTAGTCCTTGGTTTTCCACTATTTATTTATGCTTGTAATTGCTCAAATAGCTTCGACCAATGAAAACAGACATTGAATGACTTTTGCCTTTCACGTTCATATATGCATTTGAAATTCGTAGTATAGGCGTTATTTTGAAAAATCGTAGGAACTTTTTTCAATACATAGAAAATTTGAACACCATTATATTAGAAAAAAGATACGCCACTGAAATTGTGGTTCTTCAATCAATCAATTTTCTTTTAAATTAAAGTAAAAAATAAGACGAAAAAATTTACTTTCAATCTACTTTTTTTATTAGCTACTTTATACATAAAATCCCGTTTAATTTAATCTTAGAATAACATAATAACGTGATAACGCAATTGAATATCCTATATTTTATAAACCTAAGAAATTTAATACCATGAATAGAAATGCTGAGGTGGCATAGAAGTGAATCCAGTTGCACTATTAGCCTTAACTGCAGCCGTTGAATGTGGATGTGGAAAAGCCGAAAAGTTATTCATCATTGAATTGTGATGCAATTGTCCCATGACTGGACTTACTGAACGATTTGTTGAAAATGAACCAGTCCATGGATAACCGGACGATGATACATTTGATATGATTGAGGTATCAACAGCAGTTGTGCTTGTTGAATCATTGATACTAATTCCATCATTACTGTTGCTACCACCAGAGATTGGTCCATTAACTAAGCTATTTGGTGTTGGTGGAAGTTGAATATTGTTTGCGTATTGATGGACCGAACTGGGACTTTCATTGCCAGCAATAAGAGTGTTTGTAGTAGCATTTGAATAGATCATTGATGGTTGACTAACTGCTGTGGAAGTTGTTTGTCCAATTGATGATGCAATTTCGGGATTTGAATGCAAATGATAATAACTAGGTGTTGGATTGTGTACTTGATGGAAATGAGATTGGGCTAGTGGTGGTGTCGATGGTTGTCCATGCATGTGAGAAGAATAAAATTCGTGCATACCGACGGGTGATTGGTTGAAATTTGTTGGTTCAGACATGCCTTGTCCCAAAAGTTGATATGATGAGACAGGAGGCGATGTTTGATATGGTGGCATTGTTGTCGTAACACCATGATATGTTGAACTTGTTCCTGTTGTCATTTGTTTTCTTAGACGTGCTCGACGATTACTAAACCACACCTGAATTCTTGCTTCAGTAAGTTTTGTTCGTTGTGCCAACTCCTCACGCGTGTAAATATCAGGATATTGTGTTCGTTCAAAGGCACGTTCCAACTCGTCCAACTGCATTGCTGTAAAAGTCGTTCGAGATCTTCTTTGTTTTCGCTTCAATGCAATTCCTGGTTCACTGTCACAATCGGATCCATCACCATCAGAATTTTTAATGACATTTTCCTGACCTGTAATAAAATTAAATGAATTACTATAAAAACGTCTCATTTTGATCGAGTATTAAACAAGAATGTTACAGTAAAAAATTCTCTTATCACAGATTGTAATCGATAACCATACAAACATAATTAGTAATCGTTTAATAACCGTTCTATAACTATAAAGTAACGCCTATCAAGATGCTTATCTTTATTGTTATATTTATAAAAAAAAATGTTACGTGTTAAAAATTTAGCTTTTGCATTCCGTTAATTCACCTGCTCAAAAGGGTTCCTTTCTGTTTTCATGTTAAACCCATATTTTTCACCTCTTTTAACAAATAGAGTTTTCTCTTCATTGAAACTCATATTAATATATTTTCTAGACAAAAGGTAGCCGCTTATGAGCAGTTAAATTATAAAAGAATAAAAATAGAATTTGTGAACTTTATGCGTGAGCGCATCATTAATAATTTTTTTATTCATTATTCTTTTTTTAAAAAAAAGTTTTTTTTTTGAGCCTAACAGAAATATTACTATTAGATTTAATATTTAGTAATAAAGTTAATGATAGGGTTGAGGAAGATAAATTATCACTATTAACAGTGAGTGAAATTATGGTTAAAAATAAAATTAAATTGAATTAAAACAATAATTGTGAAAAGAGAATTTTAGAGCTTGGACAGTTTTTTGAAAAAGAAGTTTGAAAAATAGTGTGATGTTTTGTGATAACTCACCACTTTTCTTTTCATCTTCATTTTCACGTCCTCGTAACAGTCTTGAGATAGCAGAAACGGATGGAGCAGTTGTCCGATCACAAATCCCTTCTTTAACTAATCTATCTCGTATTTCCCAAGAAAATATACCTGGATTTTCCTTTTTATATTCCTCAATTCTGGCCTCAACATCGGGAGTTGCAATTTTAGGCTTGGAACCACCGATCACACCAGGACGAATGGATCCTGTTTCCTAAAAAATTAAATTAAGAAAAATTCCACATATCAGAAAGAGAACATTTTTTTTAATTTTAATGAGATCAAACATTACCTGATAACGATTTAGAATTTTCGATACACATCCATGACTAACGCGAAGTTGGCGTGAAATGACACATGGACGAACTCCAGCCGCTGCCATTTCTACAATTTTCAATCGAATTTGATTTGGTAATGGACGTCCATTGATAAAAACACCTCCAAGTTGATTTACGCGTCCTTGTCCGGCGGACATATCGCCTAAAAAAATACGTATATTGTTAGATTTATTGTTTCATTTTCACTTAATAAATTTTGATTCAACCTAATAATTTAAACATTAGCACCTCATCATAAAAATTCATTATCATGACACATGGAACATAAAGACAATACAACATTTGTGATTCATAATTCAAAAATTATTTACGGTGGTGTTTTTAATTTTGAAAGCAAATGAAAATCATTCATAAATTTTGACTTCATGCTAGTTTTTTTTTTAAATTTACTAGTGAAAATACAAAAAAAAAAATCATCAACTTTTCATCACTTCTTTAAATACCCATCATCATTGTTCTCTTGAATGACTGCATGCCTTCTTGATTTTTTTTCACATCTCATTCTATTCTATGCAAATGATTGCATGATAAGTAATTCATGTGAACTTGATGGGGCGTTTACTGTTTTGCTTGACTTTATCTTAAAATCTTTTGTTTTCTTTATTTTTCTTTCTTTTTTTGTACGTTTTCGTCAAATTTTGAATAGACGACAATAAATCATTTATAAAAGTCATATTTCCTAGGTAAGATGATTTGAATAAATTTTAAAAGCAATTTTTTCCTTGCGTAAGAAATATTTTTTATTCAAATATTGATTACTAAAAATAATAATTGATTTAAATTTTATTATTCGTGCTTTGTTTGAATTTACGAAATTGGAACTTGACGATTTAAATTTGACAAAAAATACGAAAGACTTCAACAGGCAGCAAATAAAAGAACCCTTTTTTCCTGAGACATTCATTATTAATAATAAATTTTTATGTCTTCCCTTTTAAGTTCCTTCTTTATTTTGTGTATATTTTCAAAAAATTCTTATTTTTACTGTAAACCCAGCAGAAGTCTATGAATTTTATGATAGAACTCGGTCATAAATAAAAAAAAAATAGTAATAAAATTATGCAAAAAAAAATTACCTTGAAAAGGATATCCATTAAAACAAGGTCGCATTGTTCCAAAACTATTTGTTGTTATTGTCATAATATTCCTTCACACTTGCATTCAATATGTATTTTTCCTGTTTCGGTTTAAATTTATCTTTAAGACTCTCAAAAATCTTATGAACCGTAATATTCTGTTAATTTTATTAATTGATTCCAATTACAAGCACAAAAATTAAATATTTCGTCAATTAATAACACTTTCGCTCTAATTCACTATCATCAATTTTGTTTTAATTGATAATTTGATTTTAATTTTCTTTTTTTAAAAATAATGTTACAACTATTGAATAAGTTAACGGCAACTTAAAAAAATTAATCCATAACGATCAATGGACATGAGTGTTAATTGTATGAGGAAGTTTATCTTGTCCACTTATTAAGTGTAAAATTTTAATTTTTCACTAAATTCTCTTTTATATTAAATTATATAAATTATGATCACTTTAAGTCTGTTTGTGTACTAAGAAAATTCAATGCAAAAGTTACACATCATACTATTTTTTTAAAGTATTTTCTGGGTCATCAAAATTTTTACTAACAAAAAATGTTGTTATTTTTTTTCTTGAAGATACGTCTTTACTGAAACAAGGCACGATGGTTACTGAAAATTTTAAAATTTTATGGTCTGTGGATGGTTAACTATGGAAGGTAGATTATATGAGTATAAAATACGTAAAAAGTGTATAAAATCAAATTGAAATGAAGCAAACACTGTGATTGGACAAAAAATAATTATACGTTTAAGTGTAGTGAGAAATTGGTTGGAAACGCCCAGTTGATGTCTGTTTTTACTGTATTTTTTGTTTATTTTAATGAAAAAATTAAATTTTCTTAAGCTGTTTTAAGTAATATATATTTTTATAAAGCAAGAAGAAAAAAGGACAATAAGTGAAATTTCTTCTTATTTAAAATCGATCGATAAAATTCATTCATCAAAATTTCAACTGGATCATAGTTCCAAATAACTTATATCAATCTTTATTCTATATTCGAATTAAATATTTTGAGCTCAATATATCCAATTGTCTTCAGATATTTATCTAATACCAATTAACTGGTTAAAAATTCACATCATTCTAAAATATTTTCAATTCAAGTAGCGATATAACGTCGTTATTGATACAAATCAAAAATCAAACAAATCATCTATTAGGCATACAATGGAAGCATTTTTAACAGTATAACTTGTAGGTATTTCAAAAGCTAGACACTCTCTGTGAGATCGACAACCGAAAAATTTAAATCAAAATAACTGCATGGATAATTATTGAATCAGCTACTGTAATGAAATGAAAAAAAAAGTTATATGTATAAATTTATTTTATTTTATATGAATGTAAAGAGCTTCTCTTTTTTCTTTTGAAGGCTTTTACATGGACGTTATAAGGTATTCTCTGATGTTTTATTCTTATTATTATTTCTTCAATCATCATCTTGCTTTGTTGTTATGTTTTTTTTTTTGCTATGAATGATTTATTTGTCGGATAATATTAATGAATTTAAAAGAAAGCATTTTTGTAGCTTATACAGTAAGTACCCATCAACGGACTTTTTTGCAAAAAATATCTGAAATTCTAAGGTTGCACATAAATTTTTCGGTTAAGAATGGATCAAAATTTAAGTACATTGTATGTTGAAAACTGCTTTCAAATCACTCGCAGTACATTCAATTTATGGATCATCGACTGTACTAAAAAGATCAGCAACTGCGTTTTATGACGAAGCAACTTTTTCTTACTTATTTCATAAAAGATCGAGTAATATTTTGCCGATGTACAATAATATCATGAATGGAACACATTTTTAATTACTTTTCATTGTATCGTATCTTACATTTAATGTAAACTTATTTCAACTTGAGTATTTTTTTGTCACTTGTTTCATTGTTTTTATAATGTTTATTAAAAAAAAAACAAAGAAACAATAAAAACTTGTATGAATGGTTGATATTTGACACTCATCTTTAAACAATAAACAATCAAAATCCGTTCAGTTTGATTGGTTTTACAAGAAAAAAATCATGTTTCGTAACATGATATAAGAATAAAATTTGTAAACTGCCAGATATGTAAAATAATTTTGTCAATAAATTTTAATTTTATGTCTTGAATTGAACTTCAAGGTCGTTCTTATAGACAGAATACTTAAAAGCTGAATATTTTAAATTACTTTGAATTTTACTGAGAAAACTTTTGATAAAAAATTCAAAGGAAGTAACTGATGAGAAAAAATGAAGAAATTAATCATTATGAAGAACATTATAAGACTTAATCGAATTGATGGGTAGCATTCTATTCTCAAATTTTTTTTTTAACTCAATTGGTGCATAAATAACAAAAGCCAAGCTGTCTGTTACGATTGCGTTGATCCTCTAAAATAAGAAATAAAAAACGATGTAAAAAGTAATCAATCTTCAATTAAGAAACTTATTCATTTTTATTCATAAGACAAAAATATCGAGTCTTTCTCACTTACTTTGTTTAGCATTAACTTCTGAAGAGTCTCACACAATAAAAGAACACAATCAAATCAATAGTTACTTGTTTATTGTTTTGTTATATAAAATTACTTCTTCCTCCTCCCGGTTTCGTTTTATGTTTTTTTTAAGCGATACTCGTGAATAGTAAAAAAAAAGGTATATTAGAGCAAGGTGTAAAAGAAAATCAAGGCATTTGCCGCAAATCATCATTAATCATTGGTTCACTCTTAAAAACTCAACTTTTTTTAATATTAATTTGTTTTTTTTTTATTTTTATTTTAACATATTGATAAAAATTCTTACAATTGAATCGAACGGAAGCAAAAATAATGAAAAATATGAAGCTATGAATATTTCATTTAGAAGTATCCTAATTCTACATGAATATCGAAGAATTTATGTTTGCCATCATCTATTTAAATTTTTATTCACTTAAAATAGTGTTAAAATTTATGAAACTTCAAAGAAAATCCATGTGTTTTAATGTTGTAAACATTTGTGTTTAAAAATTATAAGCAAAAGTACATCATTAATCTCAAAAAAAATTCACACGAAAAACTAAACGAGGCCTATCAACAGTTAACTAATTTTATTATTATTATAAAAAAAATTAAAAGGAAGAGACATGAGAAAAGTATCAAAAATGTTTTTTTTTTTATCTTTTTTGTTTCATTGAATGCAAATGTTAGATCTCATTATTTTTTTCTTCAAATTTTTATCGTTTTAAGTGTGGTTCGTTGATTTACATCAAGAGAAAGTAAATTTGATACTGTTGAAAAGTGGTGTTGTTGTGCGACTCGATTCGCATAATTAAAAATTGAAATTGAGTGAGAACAGATGGTGTGTGGTATTTTAATTTTTAATTGCTTGTAATCAACGAGATATTGTTGATCTTCTTCTTTTTTCCGTTTGAGAACGTGTCAACTTGAATGGAGAGTTAAAATAAAAAAGATGGGCGTAACATTTAATTTAAATTTAATTTAATTTATAGTTACCACATCATATTGTAAGTCATACACTGATGAATGAATTTCAAATCCATCACCCATACGACGACGTAATTCTTGTTCAGCAAGTCGTATTTTATCATACCACTCAATTGCATTTGCTTCAATTTCTTGGAATAAACTTGTATTTGGAAGTATAAATTGATCAAAGTCTTGTCGATCTAATCTAAAATCATCAAATATAGCAAGGTTACTTTTGAATCAAGTTAAATATACCGATATAGTTCACATGTTTCTAGTGCAACAATTGTCGAAACGTTGAGTTGATTGTCCATAACAAGAGTAACCGCTCCAAAAAATTGGCCTTCAGTTAAATGGCCAATTTCAATGCCAGACGGCGAAAATATTGCAACAGATCCAGAAGCAATAAAATATAGCGTGTTACCTACATTACCACATTCAAATATGATTTCATCTTCTAAAACAATTTCGCGAGTTAATTTGGAAACAATCGATTGATACAAAGATGGCGAAATTTTTGAGAAAAATTTTACTTGTTCCGTTAATGCTCTTGTGTTATGCAACAAAATATCTTGTTTGAGTTGTTTTGAGACACATGCTTCAAATTTATCTTCCCTAAAATACGATCCTCGGAAGTGAAAATCATAAATTTTCTTGAATTTATCATGAATATGTGAAGGTAATTTTTTATGTCTAACAAATTGGTGCATTTGATTCATTGTTTCCTCATATTTTATTCGATGACTTTGAATACATTGAAATTTTTCCAAAATTTTTCCTAGCAAAACACATCTCGATATACAACCAAAAATACACATAAATGATATAAATGTCTTATCATATATATTTCTCGGTTCATATTTGAGAAAACCCGCACCAAATAACGTACTCATTACTCGGTACATGCAAATAATAAATTGTGACCCAACATCCTTATCACTAAAATCTTCATATTCATACCAAAACGATTTTTCTTTACTACCATTAAAATATTTTGTCTCCAAAATGCCAGGAAGTAATTGCAATCCAGTAAATTGATGAAACACAATCAGGGAAGTTGTGAAAAGCAATACTAGATCAATGTAATTATCATCAATGCAGCAAAAATCCATAAAACGTTGAAGGTAGTTTCGAAAATCATTTAATCGAAACAACTTAAGGATTGACATAAGTCTGAAAGTGGTTTGCCAAAGGTCATTCATGTTGGGTTCAATGAAAAATTGTATAATGAGAAATGGAATTGTTGAGATAATGTCAAACAATAGCGTTCCTTTTATGTAAATCAACAGTCTTCGTGTGAAATCTAGTTCAATCTACATGAAATAAAAGTTATAGTATTAAAATATATAAAAATTCATTTTCAATGTTCTTACGTAAGATAAACTTCCATCATCATGAATAATGCCTTGAAAGAGACGAAAAATTATATCAAATAAGCATAATATATTGATTGCAAAAAGTTCTTTTATCCCATCAGTTGATGATTGTGAATGTGGTAAATAATCAAAAAACATAAGTGGTAATCGGATAAAAATGATTGATAATACCAAAATCATAAATGTGTCCCAGCCTAGACTCAACGATGAACATGGATGAATTGTTTTTGGATAAAATTTTAAATGACGTTCCTTTTCTTCACGAATAAGGGCCTATTTTACAATTAAAATTAAATTTATTTTAATTTAAACTGTTTGAAACCTACCTTGCTTTTTAAATATTCATGAGTGATAGACAGATTTTCATTGACTGTATAAATTTTTTGAAGTAAATGCAATAATTTATTTTTAGGTTCTGGTTCTTTTAAATGATTCAATTCACATTTATGAATGAATTGTGAATCGCGAAACGGCATTTTATTTTTTTGTATTTTGATATTTTTAGGTGAAAATGTCAAAAAGATGTTTCAAACTAAGTTCATAGCTTACTCATTTTGTCCTATAAATAATGCAATAAAAATTAAAAAAGGTTGAAAATAAGGTTTATCAAACACAGTAGCTACAAAAAAATGTTTATTGATGATCAAATTCAATGAATCATACTGCAATTCAATGATTGATTGTGTTGAGATAACATAAAAGAAGTGGAATAACAATCAAAAAGCAATTAAAATGCTATGACAAAGCGATATTTTCTTCAAAAGCGGCTTTTCTACAAGTTTTATTTTTTTTTATTTCTTGTAGATATGATAAAGAAAATTAAATTTCTTTTCGGATTGAAATTGAAGAACTAGTAACCAGAAAATCATGAAAACCACACATTAATTACTGATTAGTAGTTAAACATGGAAGTTGACACACAGAGCGAATTTCAATAAAATTACAGGAAGACAGTTTGATGTTTCATTGAACTGAGAATTTCTCAAAACAAGAAACAAAATTTCTTAAATTTGAAACAGGAGTGTTGAAGGACAAAGAATTATTTGAATATGTGAGCAGAGGACATTCAAATGATATTGAGGGATGTTCAACCAGAGTTTCTTGTGTTATTTTTTCAAATAAAATGTTTTTTTTCGAAAAGCAATTGAATGTCTATGCTTAAGAATGATAGACAGAAATGAAACAAAAACAACACTTAACATCTAATTTGTCATTCAATAGTTTTGTAAAGTTAGAACAAAAACTAGTATAAATGATTTATTTGTACAAACAAATCAGGTACAATATAATTTTTGTTTGAGTATTTTGTTGTAAATTATTTGAAATTTAAGAAAAAAACATCATAATAATGGAAATAAAAAAACAATGAGGCCATAAAACATTGATATGGTGTTAATTTATGTCTTTATTACAGCTTAGTTTTTTTTTAAAGTTTTTTTTTGTCTTTAAAAGTTTTTATTTTACACTAAACTTCCATCATACGTGCATGTTTTTTTTCAGGTCCAATAGTTTTCACAATAATTTGGTTTTAATTTTCGTAGAAAATGATATTTCATAATATTTTTGGCATTGTTTTTAATAACAAAATAAAAACAAAGAAGACAAAAACTAGCTTTGTTGAATATCAAGGAAAACAGTGAGAAACCATTTTATGACGTCTATGACAAATAAATTATGGCCAATTAGTAGTATCTTTTATTACTTTACAAATATTCTTTATTAAAAGTTGATCTTGACGTTTCCTCTTATATTTGACTTTAAATTTCAAGGCATCTTTCTTTCTTTCTTTGATGGCGCGGCAAGTGTGAACTGAACAAAATAAGCACAGCAGGAAATTAAAAAAAAAAAAAAAACATATATAAAGATAACAGCAAACAAACACTATACCGATCTCCTATTAAATGCAAGTAACCGTGTTTCAAACGACTCATCATTCAACAGTTTTTTTTAAATACTTTTTATCGAACAAACATATGCATTTTATTGAGTAGAAATTCTTGCACATAGCATCACGTCCTTACAAGTGAGTGATGTGAGAAGAAGGCACAATCAATGAAAAATGATTTTTTTTATTCAATACACTTATTGACTCATTCCCTAATTTGATTGGTGTAAAATAATTAGAAAAAAGAAAAATAAAACCTTTGTATTGTAATATTGTACCGCGCCACATTATCGCTACTGTATTTTGAACTTTTGTCGAGTCATATGAAATTCATTAATATTTTGTAAGATAGGTGTTTTTATTGCAGAATGAAATTCAATATCAATAAAAATTTGTTTCATAATAAAACTAAAATTATTAAAAAAAAAATTTTGAAAAGAGAAAAAACAATTAAAATAGTAAAAACTTACTGATAACAATATTAAATTATTCTTAAACCTTTGAAAAGCACAAAAATTTACCGCCCAAGTGAAGCTTCCATAAAGATCATTATTAAATCATTAGCGTTTTGTTAATGTTTACGATTAAGATTAATATCAGCGAGGTAAAAGCATGAGAGAAACATGTAAAAGATATTATCTTTAAAACCACAATAATGATGTTTCATCTTTATTATTTTGTTTCTCTTTTTTATCAAAGAAGGGCTTGAAATTATGTTCAGTAGCTTATTTAATTATTTAAAAAGTTTTGTGGTTGTTATCTAAGTTTAAAGTTGTTTTCTTCCATAATTCAGATTTTCTTAATTAGCACAACACCCACTTAAAATTATAACGCAGCAAATGACCTTAGAGTCGCAAGCTAAGAATCTCAATTTTAATTTTACTTATTTAATCATAACACAATACAAATTTTTGCACCCAAAAGTTTACAAGTTGTATGCTTAGCATAAAATGATCACAATGTAACATAAATTGACATTTTATGATTTGTGATTATGTAATTTGATATTCATTTCCTTACGTTGATTCATTTTTAATAGCTCTTCAAAGTTTTTTTTATTTGATTTTGATGTTTTTAATAATATTAAGTTATAATAACAATATTTTAGTACTTTAACATAAGCTTAACAGTTTTATGGCTCATTCATTTAATGACATAAATGACATAAATTTACCAGAATTTTTTATGTAAAAAGCACGCGTTTTGAGCACCTCTACTATTAATGGACAAATTCAATAAGAATAAATATATACTCGATTTAATTACATTTTTTTAATGATATACAAAACAACATTAAAAAGGTATTATTATTACAATAACAATAAATAAAATATCCAATCCGGTACATTTTTATAGACTTTCATTTTAATGTTATAAAATAAAATAATAAAATAAAATGAGTTACAAAAAGAAATACAAAAAAATTTGTATAATCATGCGGTAGCAATCTCGTTACGCCTATTTGGTTTCAATCCTTCATTGTACCCAAATATTAACATTTGTTCTCATGTACACTTCATTGTTGTATGTAGTAATAAAATTTGATATAAAATGAAATAAAATAATGAAAGAACGTTTGTTGTATAGATGTATAAACAAAAAAAATATAGGTTGATGAATGGCCGGACTAACATAAAAATTCAATATTTTATTCATACGACATATTGTTGACTCGTTGATTCTTTATTTTTTTAGGTTATTTTTGATTCGTCATTCATGTAATATTCTATTAGTTTTTCAATAGTTAATCGAACTTACAGAATAAAAAAACAATATTAAAACTGATATTCTCATAATAGTCAAGCAGCAAGTTGGCTCTGGAAAGTATGACCTATATTGGATACAGAAATCACAGAGCACGCAAAATTGAAACAAAACTTAATGGACATTCATTTTGAATTCGCCACAGAACTGCTTATTGCTGATAATCAGTAAATAAAAAGTTGTAAGAATCTTCACGGTTAATTATTTTTTCTCTTAACATTATCATGTATATTGAAATGGGAGAACACCCTAAAACGATTTTTATTGTTTTACATAGAAAAGTTAAACAATTGCTAAAGAGACATAATAAGGACATAAAAGTTGTGGACAAAGTCAAATAGAAACAAACAAAAATTTACATTCTTTTATTGTTCTATTCTTTTTTATTTTTAAAAAAAAAAATAACAAAAAGGTATTTAAATGAAATGATGAATCTCCTTTCGTCACATTAAATCAATAAACGATGTATAAGAGCATCTATGAAATAACTGTAGGTGGGCTTTTTGTCGGTCCAGGGAACTTTAAATGTTTGACATGAAATTGGCTCAGTAGGTGTTAAAATACGACAATATTTTGAAAATATGTGTGATAATTTCTTGAAAATATTTTCTCTTATCTATTATCTGAAGATTGTATTTACTTTGTAAAACCCTGCATGAATGACCTTAAAATTTTGAATTTTTACATTCAAAACTAACTAAAGAAGTTCATTTTAAGCTATTATTAATGTGATTTCATCTGAAGATTCCAAAAAAAACTCCTTTTTCTCATTTGGTACACTAAGTATATCGAATTGAAAGTTTTTTATTGTTAGAAATTTGTTTCAGTATTAAATTTTTATGATTCATGTTCACATCTTATCTGAATTGTGAAGAAAATGTTGCTTGCCAAATTCTGCTGAACCAATATAGAATTTATTCAAATAAAATCTGTGCATCGACATCTAACGATTTCGAACGACTTGACTATCAAATAAGAGGCGGAGCTGTTTCATATTTCAACCAATTACAGTTCTTCCCATAGTAGTACATTTTCGTAGCATTGCTGTAAAACTTAATGTGTCTGCTTGTTTGATGACAGGTCTTTTATATTTTATGGGACAGTTGAAACGTTAAATGTAATAAAAATACTTAATTGAAATTCATAAATTCTTTATTTAATCAGTATTATATGTTTTAGTAGTGACAAACTTGTTAAAATTATTATTACTGTATTTTATTTTTTTTAAATGTGTTGCAAGTTGAATACATTTAACATTAGTTTAATATTTTTGATTTTTGTTTTCATTGAACAACTTTTACACGGAAATTTACGGAAATAATTTTTTTGTTATATAATTTTATTTTTAACAAGAATCAATCTAGTAATTTTTTTATATTCATTAATGAGCAAAATTAAAACACAATTTATTGTTATTCATATTTTTTAATTATTATTAGTATTAAGCTCAAGTACACCATTATTATTAAAAGTTTTACTATTTAATCCTAAATATACATTCAAGAACTAGTTTTTGCTATTATGATGTTTTTTAAAACGTAAAAGAAACACACTTGGAAAGCCGTTCATTTTAATGTTTAAATTATTTTTCTTGCATAAAAAAATTATAAAATAAATTTTACAAAACAAAGTTTTTTCTAGTGTCAAAAGCTAATATACAAATTCAAAATAATTATTTTTTTTCTAATATTTTATTATTGATAATAAATACAGTAATAATTTTATTTAAGTTTGTACATAAATTAGATATAAAAATATGAGGTATATGTTAAACGAGAGCGGAAAAAAGATACATAGAACATTATTGGTATGATTTTTTTTTAAATATTGATCCACAGCAACAGTGAGGCTGAAAAGGTGTGCAATTTTAAGGTTAATTTGTTTGTTTGTTTTGCATCTATTTTTTTATTGAACATTGAAACGACACAAGCATTAATTATATGATATCCAACATTACACAATCAACTTAATAAGGATCCAAAATTTATGCTGCTGTAAAAGAATTCAAATATCTTACGTACTAAAAAATATAGAAAACATACACCCATATTACTATTTTTAAAAAAGTTTGTCAATCTTAAAAACCAAATAAAAAACTAATATAAAATAAGTTTATATACAATTATAAAAGCTCGATTTATTTTTTATTAAAGCTTATCATTATTGAAGTTTAAAGAAAATAATTGGAAATTGTTAATAACCCACTCGTTATATAAAAAAAATATAATAAAAAAAATCGTGCAAAGTAATTCTATGATAATAATTGATAAAATTGAAAATGAAATTAAACATACAAAATTTAATTTTATATATTTTTTTTCATAAAGTGCATAGAAATAGACATTTAGCTATGTATTTTTATAGGAAAAAAGTTGAAGGAAGTAAAACACAATAATTTTTTATTTTATATGTCCTTTTTTTAATTATAATGTAAATGTATTAAAAACGTTCTTATCACTTTAAATATATTTAAATGTATATAATATGTATTAGAAAAAATAGTCTCATTTTACAATATATATGTTGCAGTTATTAGTTTTTAGTACTTATAATATAATTAATCATAATAATAACAATAAGAAAATAAAAATATGGTAATCAAATTAAATTAAATTGAAACAAAAATTTTACATTCATACAAAAAATATGATGTTATACAATGAAGTGGCGTGTATGTAAAAAAAAGAAGAGATAATATTAAATCAACTTCTAATAAAATAATGTGAGTATATAAAATTGTTATGATAAAAGTAAATAGTTGTTATAAAAATTTTCAAATTTAAAATTTATATCTACAATCGAAACATTTAAAACAATGTTAATTTTTATTATTATTTCAATATAAATTTCTATGTATATTGAAATTTACTACACAAATGTATGATGAATTTTATAAATGAAAAATAAAATAGTATCATGTTCCTTTGAGGAATAATGTTGATTTAGAAACAAACATTACAGCACAAATACAAATGTTACATCTAACCTTATTTCAATGCAATATTTTTGGTTTTTGTTATATAAAATTATTCTTTTAAAACTTGTAAGAAAAGACAAGTTGTGAACACTTATTAATTTTGTTTTTGATGTTTAATAATAATTTTTATAAGAGTATTATTATAATGTTTGAAAGTTTTACAAAAGCTTTAGATAGATATCAGTAAATAATATGAATCATAATAATGAATTTCCAGGAATTTTTGATTATAATGGCATTAATGTAAATATATTTTAATTGTAATTTTTTTTGCGTGAAAATGGAAAATTTGGTTTTTGTTTAATTTTTGTGTTTAAAACTTAATATTCTATTAAACTATAATGCAGCTAATGATAATAATAATTATATATAATAATCGTTTTAGTAACAAAGAATTGTATGCAATTTTATTTTACTAATACAAAAAAACAAACTTATACTCTAAAATAGTAATAATAAGAGAAAGATAATAAAAATTAACACAACATGAGATCATGATTAATAATGTAAATTATTTGCCATAAAAATAAAAAAATAAAATTCAATTTATATGTTAAAATACTTTTATAATAATCAGAATAATAATAATGATAGAAACATTAATTTAGTTTAATATAAAACGCAAAAGTGAAAAAATAGTGTTTATTTTAGAAAAGCAACAATAACAAAGTTTTTATTGATTAAATTGAGGTTTCTTTAATATGAAAATGAGTTATTTATTAAAATATTTCTACTACACACCACAATTTCTGTTTTGTTTTAATTTGTTTGTAAAATTGTACGATTAATCACCTACGTATTCGTTTTTCATTCTATTTATTTTTTTGTAAACATATTCACCAAAAATTTACAGAAGCTTTTTAAATGCAATTATATTAAAGTTTTGTTTTGTATTTGGTGTTAATTTAAATTAAAATAATTCTATTAAACTTGCATTAAAATAAAATAATTCAAAATAACTTATAATACAGTGATGATTTGTATTAAATATGCATTGACTCAAATGTAAAATTAAATGGCTACTATTTTTTTTTTCTTTTTTTTACTTTTTTTTTAATCAATTACATTAATTATCAACTTAATCAATTATTTATGAAACATGTGCGCCAAAAATTATATGTGTCTTTTTTTTGTTTTAGTATTTTTTTATAATTAAATTTACAAGAAAAAAAACGAATAAAAATCAATTACAAACACATTAAGCTCTAGTTATTAAAATGGGAATTCAATGTGAATTGTAACACATATTGACAATTATTATATAAAAATGATCAAATACTGCTATAAAGCTATAAAGACAGCCTCTAACAACCATTGTCTATTGTATTTTATTTTATGATGTATTTTTTTTCTTCATTAAATTTATATGTTTTTTTCTCCTATATAGAAACGTCAATTTAGTTTTTTTTTTTTTTTTTTTTTTTTGTTTGAGTATGAGCTTTTTATATAAATAATTTTTATTTTGTAATTTTTGTTTATATGTCATTTTAACAGGATTCTAAAGCTTTGGAATACATTTTCTTATGGTAATCATTAGACATATATATGTATATATTTGAGATAATTATTTGAACATTGTAACTATTGTGGTAGGATGTATCGCTTCATGTCGCAAATGAGCTTTTATTATCATTAACAATGACATTTTTTATCATTATACATTAAATTTTGTTTCCGTTAAAAAGAAATTGGCAACTAAAGCATTGCAGTGCAGATTGAAATTTAATTTTTTCTTAAATGATTAATTAATTGATTGTTTTCTCTTATAATCATAACTGTGTAATAATGAATCTTATTATTATACTTTTAAGGGATAATACAATTAATATGGAAGACAAAAGAATACACAATCTAAAAAAATCGCACACTGATATTCCATGCTTTATGTTTTAGCACCTTATTGGCATTTTATATTTTTATGTGAATTTGACTGATTTTTTTTTGTTTTTTATTTTTGTTGTAGAGTGCATTTGACAATATATGTATTTATATTTTTATAAAGTGATCATTAAAAGCTGAGAATTGTGGAAAGAGAGTATGAAACCTTAGTAAACATTGAATAAAAGTTCACGTTAAGAATCAAAAAATGGTTAAATGCATCCTAAAGTTAAAATTTTTAAAAACAGTTAGTATGAAAATACTGAATTTTGAAAATAATTCGCCTACCTGTTTTTTTTATAGTATAGTTTTATAGAAAATATTTGCAAAAAATTTCTACTACTACATATTTTTGTTAACATTATCATCTGTTTGTATGTCATTTTTTTTATAATCAAAATGGAAATATATAAAAAGCTTAATTCCAATTCTACTGCATGAAAAATTAATAAAAAATTTACTGAAATAAAGTTAAGAGTTATTTTTTTTTAAATATTTGAAAAATCAGTCAAATTGTCAAACGTGTCAAAAGATCTACAAAAAATGTGTGTAAATTAACTTACACTATTGAAAATTTAATACCTATAATTTTTTTCACTTTTTTTTAACACTTATGCAATACAATCACGGCAACTTACTTAAAAGTAATTTGTTTTGTTCATATATTAAATATTATTTTCATCATATTTAGAATATCAAAAATTGCTACTTATTTTGTTTCAACGTGTGTGTTTACTATTTTCTAAAGGTTTTTGTTAAAATGTTTATATGAGCCTCAAATTTTTTTAATATTTTTTTTTAATTTACAGTTTGATTAAATTTTGACGTATACATTAAAAGCAACATTTAACTTTGTCTTTTTTTATTATTGTATGTGTTAATTTGGTTTGTTAAAACTTTGATTGATTTGATCTGACACAGTTCTATAATTTAAACTCATTCAAAAAGGGTTTTTTTTTTAAATTTCTATATGTATCCTAGCATTTTAAGTTTATATTTTAAGAAATACATTGGCTGAGCGTTTATTTTTGTTTTATTATTATTAACTTTCGTTTAGTTTAACATTAAGAACTTTATTGGCAAATACAATTATGACTCAAATGGTAATCCATTTTATTGTGTGCAAGGTAACAATTTTTATAAGGTTTCACTGGAAACAGCTGGGGTTGCAACGGCTGCAGTATCAAAATAATCTGATGCATTTCCACGACAAATTGGGCATGTGCGATTTGACTAGAAAAATACATTGTAAAATTGCATTTTTGAAAAAGTTTGCAAAAATTAACTTACTCTAAGCCATTTATCAACACATTTTGCATGATATTCATGTGAGCAAGGTAAAACTCGTAATAATTGACGTGCTTCAAAATCGCACATACAAACTACACATGAAGTTTGATCACCTGAAATTAGTTTTTAACATAAAATTTTACAGTTTCAAGAGCTAAATTTATTTCAAATTTACCTGTATGAGTTTCTGGTTCATATTTGTAACTTGGAAGTTGGTCTACTTCGGTTCTTGTTAATCCTCGTGGTTTTGCTTCGCCTAATCTCTCAGCAAGGCTTAAAAGAGCCTCGTAATTTTCTGTTTCACTTGACTCACCTGAATTGAGATCAGTATGATGGTATGGTGACAGAGGGAACATGGCTCTGTTAAAAGTAAAAAAAAAAAAGCATGAAATTCAGTACCATTTTGTATGAAAAGGTTAATATACTTACAAGAAATTAAGTAAAATACCAGCTGAATACGAATTGGCTTGCATAGCAAGAGGACGTTGGTGTGTTGGTACTTGTACAGTGCGAGCTTGAGGATGAGCCCCACTTTGGGGTGGTTGTGCAGCTGTAACCCAATTTCCAAAACGGGCAAAACTTCGACGTGGCATTTGAATTGCACGTCTTGCAGTTCGATGTAACAAATCGATGTGGCTGGGACGGTTCTAATTTTTTTTTCATTTAAATTTAATTTCAATTATTTTATTAAACCAAATAACTTACATCAGTGGTAATGAAAATAGGCTGAGGTGGTTGTATGTGTGACATTGCTTGCTGCGCTTGTGCTTGGGAATGTAAATGATGAGCAGCTGATGTCATCGCAACAACTGCTGCTGCCGCATTAGCAGCTTGAATTTGATTTTGAGTCTGATGAATTTGTCCATTAGCTGCATGTTCAAAACCACGATCAAGCATCAATCCATTGCCTTGAGATTGTACATGGACAGGTATTTGATGATGATTAGGTTGGTAATGACTGTTATTTTGTGGTACTCCTGCTAGTGATTGTGATTGTTGATGTGCGGCAAATCCTGTAAAATGCGGTGCTTGGCCAAATGGTTGCTGATAAACACCATGTACTTGCAATGGGATCTGAAATAAATATTAAAATTTGATTAATAGGCCTACATCAATTTTTAAATAAGCAAAAACTAACTTGACATGGAGGCAAATGAGGTGCAGTAGGATGCCCAGAACAAATTGATATATGAGGTGCTGTTGAGTATGCTGCTGTAGCTGCAAACATTGGATGATCATGTCCTCCCATTGGTATATTCATAGGAACTTGATTAATGTCGACCATCATTGGTTGTGGTTGAACTGATTGAAGATGATGTTGTGCTGAACCTTGATTGAATAAAGATTGAACTGGATGATCCCATATACGTGATGGTCCTGTATCACGATATCTTTGTCTTCGTATCGGCGGGCTAGTGGGTTGCATTTGTTGTAACATCGCAGAATGATTATTTGTATTATTAGAATTATGGCCATTTAAACCATTGACAGCGTTATTATGTTGCATATTATGGTGGGATTGGTGATTCTGTATTTGGAACTAAAAAACGAGTAAGCTTAAGAAAATAATATGAAATTTAATTAAGGTTACTTGTGCTTGTTGATTTCTTGGTGATCGACGTTGATCCCAGACTGTAGGTGGAGATTGACTTGGCAATCGAGAAATTCTTCTTCGTTTCCTTGATGGACTGTCAGACTTATTTAAGCCATTCGACATGTTATTATTGTTATTATGTGAGCTACTACTACTACTACTACCACTTCCTCCACTACTTGGGCCTCCATTATTGCTTGAATTATTTAAATTATTGTTACTATTATGACCATTATAGCGGTTATTATTGCCATTGAAATGCATAGAACGAGAATCCAAGTCCATGCGAGATGAATTGGGTTCCATATTGTTATTATTATGGTTGTGATACTGTAACGTAATAAAAATTGAAAATTTTTAACAAATTTTATTTTTCAACGGATTTTAAAACATACCCCATGCCTATCTTGGTTATTCATATGCATCCTTCGGTCAGATGGTCCATTGTAATTATTTCCATTGTTGCGTCTCATATCGACATGGCTAGAATGACTAGATGAGGGTCCGGGTCGGTGATGATGCATGCTTGACGATGACATCCCCGACGATTGCTGAGATCTATTATTATTATTAGTATGACTTTGTATTATAATACCATCATCTACAACATTATTGCTACTCAAATGAATGCAATCGTTTGGTATTCTAATAATGGCGGTTGTATTAGCACTAGTTTGATGAAGCTCAGAGGTAGTTCGTATATTATTATTATTATAACTATTATTTTGATTAATGGAAACAACAACTCGTGAAATATTATTATTATTGTTGTTGTTGTGATGGTAGTGATGGTTGTGGTTAACACTTGGAGAAGTGGTTAAATCGGGATTGGAAATTTGTTTATTTGAATATGTTACAGTAGTGGTAGTATGCAAACTAGAAACAACTTGTGTATCTTTAGTACTCCCAACAACATTATCAGCTCTGCAAAATAATTTATTTACAAGAAAAAAGAAAAAAGCATGCAAAAATAACTGTCCAATTCAAGTAAGTTTTAGTTTATAAATGACAATAATAATACAATATCTTATAAAATAATGAACACAAGGAATTTTTATAGTAATTTCAAAAATTTGATGTTAATATAAAAATACATATCAATCACTAATATTTTAATAACAAATTTTTTTGAGAAGAGTTTTAAAATTTACAAAATAATATGTTAATTGCATTTCAATCTTTTGTATTTTTTTGCTTTAAATTCTTAAATTCTACTATAAATATAATAAGAAGCGGAAAATTCAGATTTGGTTTCATGACTATTCCAACACCCAGTGTTAATTTTCAAAAATGTGATCGCAACTCATCATGTTGAATTGTATTTTAATCAAAAATAATAAATTTAACAGTGCATTAACTAAATACAAACAAATTTTATGGTTACCAATTTAAATTATTTTAAATTCATTTAACAAATAACTCTGCTCGACAAAAAAAAATACATCATACTTTTAAAAACCCCAAAACACATCAAAAATATTTAGTTTTTTTCAGTTTTCGAGCTTGTGGTTTTGGGAAGGCTGGCTTCAACCTCAGCTCTATAAAAAGTTTTTGTCGAACAGTGTCATACCTTCAAGTAAAATTAAATGAAACTCTTATAAATGTAAAACTAGTTCAATGACAATTAATTTGTTGTCACGTTTTAAATTCTCACTACATTGAACGTGCAGGAAAAGGTTTTTCTGCTTCAAAACATAAAAACTGTACTCATAAATACTTTATCTGAATTTTCTTGCTCTTTTGCTTTTCTTCCTTTTTACACGATTTTTCTCTTATTCGCAAATAAAATCTTTTTCATATCTTTAAATTGTGGCATATTTTGAAAACAAAACAAAAATAAGAGCACACAAATTAATTTACAGCAATTTTTTTTTGATTCTTTCAAAATAACCGATAATAAATTAGTTTTCATACAATTTGCAAATTTTTATTACATTTACTATTTTTTTTTTAAGAAATAAGTTTTCTAAAATTTTAAATAAATATCTTATACAAAAAAAGTACGAAACATGAATATTAAAAATCTCCAAAAATATTTTTGAGACAAGGATTCTTCATTCAATAATTTTAGATTTAGATCTATAATAGGAAAAAGCACTCAACCGATAAATAATTATTAGCATATGACACAGACTTAAACAATTTAAAAGTAATTTTAAAGGGAAAATTTTTTAATAATTTTGGTGTAATTTCAGTGTAATAAATATTTTTTATTCTAATAGAAGCAAAATGTGACAGCAATATATTTTGATAAATTAAAATATAATTTAAAACAATTAACGTGCATTTCAAAAGTGTCAACCCATTTTAATATTAATATTAAGAAAGTGTTTTTTATTTATATGAATGAACTTAAGATGTATGCATGTTAAAATAAATGAATTGTGACCAATATCAAACTAAAAAGAAAACATTTATATTTTTCCAATGTGAGAGGAGACTCAATGTTTGATCAGGAGGCTTCTGATATGAGATGTGAAGAGAATTTGAGAGACTTAATATTAATTTGATATTTATTATAACTTGATGTTCATTATTGATATGATCCATTTTATAACCGTTAACTTTTTTATTTTAAATTATTAGTTATAAAATTCCTTTTCATGACAGGGAAAAGTTAATTTTAAAAGATCTGTTCTTACCCATAATATTGGTCCTCTTTGTTACTATTGTTAAACCATTGATTGCTATTGTTTCCACCATTTCGTTGTGTGTGATGTGAATTGTTGCTATTGTTACCACTGTTGTTATGCTGTTGAAAGGGATTGCGAGTCCGGGATCTTGAAGTTGCACCTAGTCGCAAATATTGGTGACGCACTGATGCCGCGTGACCTGAATTCATCACGCAAATATATGTTTAATATTTTTTAATTTGATTTTTAATTTCTTTTTTTTTCTCCAAGTGTTGTGTAATAGTTAGACAAAACAAATTTTAATTAATGAGAGACTGTCTTGTGTTTCCTTTTGTATTTGATATAGACGGATTTGAATCTACATTTACGTATATAAGTGTATTATCATTGACAGTAAATCTGGATTGTGAGACGATAAATTTTTTTAAGACATGAACAAAACTTTAAATCTGAAAATAAATAAGAAAAAAAAAGATATTTAAATAAAAATCAATATGAATGACAAAAATTCATTTCAGTATGTTAAATTTGGCATCTATACCATATTATTTACAATTAAAGTGTCAAAATCATTGAAGTCTGTTGTTTTTTAACCAAAAAAAAATCATAATTTTCATATTTACACAAGGTCTCTATGACAGTCAGTACTTTAATAAATGCTTAAGGGAGATACTATGATTACACTCGATAACAACAACAAAAAACTTTTCAAACATTTTCTGTATAAAATATATTCTAATATATACAAGAAATATTGTAGAAGTAAAGATAGATATATATTTTAGGCATGCGCTTGACATAAGGGAATTATTTAGAATATGAAAATAAAATTTTTACTCAAAGTTAGGCGCATTTCTCTACAATTCATAATATAAAATATTGGCACAAACACACTAATAATAATAATAAAAATTTTGTATTGCGATAAACCTTTAATACAAGGCTTTAAATTTGCTGTAAAGAGTTCTAATTCATAGGCATTGCATTTATTTGCCTATATGTATTTGTAATATAAATGCCGTAAGTTAGTATTATCTTTAATCATTTAACTACCATTATTTTAACATGTGTTCCTTTTATACCACCATCATATTTTTTTATATATAAGTATAAACCACTTTAACATTTTATATATAAAAGAATTATTTTCAATTGAATTTATCAGGGAAATGTAAAAAAATTAAATTATACTTATTCGACCCCTTGCTTAATCAGTATACTACACATACGTTCACACTACACACATGATTAGAAGTGATGGACGAAAATTGCTATGCAGTCAGACAACAAGCATACTGTTTCTATGCAAATATTTAAATCGTCTTTTAGTAAAAATGCTTAACAGACCCCCTTCTGATATCATGGAAACAAATAGTATTTTTGTTGAAGGATTTCAGACATGGAGTGTAATGATGTCAACTTGTGTCTGTTTAAACGATAAAAAGCTTGATAAGATAGAACTTTTTTATAGCACATTTTGGGTTAATTAGAGAAAAAATTAGTATTCGTACGGTGTCTTTCAGCAAATGCATTTATGACACCTTTGCAATAGTCCACAGGCTAAATAGGTAAAACTTTAAAAAGGATATATGGTTTGTTTCGAAAATTTAAGACTACATTTTTAAAGTCAAACTTAGTACCTATATAGTTTAGACATTGCGTACCCCAAAAGAATGATTTTGATCAATATAAATGCGCTTATACAAATCATTCACGACCAAATTCCATATTTTATTTCATTTTTGTAAATATTTACACCAGACATGAATATGAATATGAAAAAAGCTTGATATTTTTCTGCAAAACTAATCATTTAATGTCTGGTTTTTTATGAAATAAAAGCTGTTTCTTACACATTTTAATACACGTATAAGAGGTTGTGCATTCAAGTAGAAGGATAAAAGCGTCCAGGTAGATTATTTCATTTATATTCTTTAATGGGTTTTCAGTATAATAGAGCTTTCAATATAAAACTAAAAATAAAATAATATGAAATACAATATCTTTAAAATAAAAAAAAAATATATGAATACAAGAGAAAACTGCATTGTAATGTTTCTCTACACCTGGTGCTTTTTGTGAATGTAAAAGGAATTACTAACACAAGGAAATTTAAAACACATTTATTTAATACATTAAAGAAAACAATAAAATGAAAATATTTCTAGTTTGAAATTTAAAATTGAATTCAAATTCGTTCTACAAAAAAAGATTCAACATCAAAATTTGAATATTAAAATTTGGCTATCATTCGGTCTAAAAGTCAGTTAGTGAAATATTGAATACAAAAAATGCATCTCACATCTCCTTTATACACTTCACACTTTGAGTGTGAATACTTATTTAAATAGTAAAAAAATAATAATCACACTTCTCTTCTTCTTTATTTTTTTCAATAAAAACTGGTTTCTCGTAAAAATTGACTGAAAGGTTATAAATTTTTTTTCGACTCGTTTTTTGAATTGAAAATCAACTTTGTTGGACCGTAACCAATATAAAGTGTGTAAAGAATGCATCAACTTTTATATTTTTTATTATATGAGTATATTTTTGTTCTATCTTCACATTTCATATTTATAATAAAAAAAAATTTGTTTAAAGAAAAGACAGATTGACGATGCTGATGCAAGGTTGTGACTGTAAAAAAATGAATCATTATGGTCTAAATTGAAATTACGTTTTTTGTGTGAGAGTGCTGTGTGTGTAGCTGTGTATTTGTATTTTTATTGTTACTATTCATTGTGCAAAAATTTCCTGTTTCTTATATACAAAAACTATTGTGTAGTTTTTTTTTGCTTAAATCTCAAAATGTTTGAATGAAACGACAAAGCTTTGGTAAAAATTACATAAATCATACCTAGATATCGTTTATATTTCATTGAAGTAGAAGTAAAAAAAATTCAATGCCATTTACATTGTCTTTGAATAGCAACTATATTTTATAATAATAAAACTGCAAATGTATAGCAGGTTTATTTTTTGTGTGTAGAAATAGGTTCGATTATGAATTATCTATGAAAAATATAAGTCATGGATAACCACCTTATAGTAGGATACATTAAGTTTTATATGCTCATTTGTAACACTAAAATGAAATTGTTTAGTCCATAAAAATTGAAAACAAAAACAAAGATACAAAAAATAAATAAATTATTCATAAAACATAAACTTCTTTTGTTTTAATATAAACAGTGTACAACTGTCATATGGGCCTTTTTTATTGAAGCGCAAATTTGTTTACATAATGACGTCATGTAGCCAAACAAAGGAAATGTCACGCATTTTGTTACATTTGCGTTGATCCCTTACTTCATTTGGAACGAGTGGTTATAAGCTGTGACCATCCCACTAAGAGAACCAAGAAATGAAAATTTATCAGTCTAATTTAAATCCAGATTTTTTTACTTCCAGGGAAATCAATTTTAATTAGGACTAGAACTAGAAGAGTTAAATTAATTTTTTTAAACAAAACATCAAAGTATAGTAGAACTTAAAACAAAAACTTGCTTTGCATGAGAGATCTTGTTTGAATATGGTACTGACAAAAAAATAACACGAATTTTGTTCTATACAGATTTTAACTCCTATTAATTTTACTGCATATGAATGTTTTTATTTACATATTTTACTGTTCAACGGAATGCTTGGTTTAAAATGAGAGTGAAACAATTTATTTGATCACACACATGTGTTGTTAGTTAAAAAAAACATTAATATGGAAATTTATACAGACGACAACTTAGTTTGACTTTTTATTTCCTGTAAAGTTCATTAAAAATATCAGAGAAAATTATTTTTCGTAATGTTTTAATCTAAAAATTTTACTTAAATTTATTTAAGTGTAACTGGAAACTTAATCAACCTCCTGCTGAGACCTTTAGAATTTAGTCTTGAAATGAGTAACACACAAATTCCAGACAGTACATTCAATGACTCAGTATATAATTGAGTTGATTCATAAAAAATTACTATTATGCAAAAAAAAATGTTTACCTTGACTAACAATTATTATGAGAGTGCAACAATACAAAGATTGATTATTAAATGGACGTTGTATAATGTTTTAGGTGATGACTTCACAGATTAATGCACATTTATTGAATTTAAATTTTATAACACAAATATTTTTCTTCTGTTATTTTCTCTCTTGTAAGCGACTATCAATAAAAATTTATTATTATAAACATTTTTGTTTGTTTTTTTTTTTATTTTATTTTTTAAACATGCAAATGTACTTCAAAATATTGATATTTTACTTTTTAATATTTTTTTTGTTATATTATTTAATTTCAATGTATTCAAGCTGAATGTATAAATTTTGTTTGAGTATATAATGATGTTGAATCATAAATTTAAAGTTGTATTCACTCTTTTATGTACTTTGTGTATATATTCCACTTCCTTTATATGCTTTTATCTTTGTATGGCTTTATATACTTTGGTGTTTCTATGGAATTCATGTATGCTCAATATAATGAGAAATAAAAAATCTATTTAGAGTCTATGGGGGTGTATTGATTTTATTTATTTTACTAATTTTCACACATTTAATCATTGATTTAACACACATAAGACATAATTTTATGATTGATTGCACTTTTGATGTAATTTTAGCATATTTTTATCAATTAAAATTACTGTTTATTAATATTTTTAAATATATTTTGAGGAGCACAACTTTTTACGACTGATCAAGAATGAATACAAAATGAACATGAGAAAAAGAGAATTTTTATTCATTGTACCCAGTTTGCTATTATATGAAAATATCTATGTGCTTATGTTGTTGTAATTTTATTGTAATTTTGATTATTTTTTGTTTAATTGAATATTTTTTGAATTAAATTTAATACTATAGTGTATTAAGAAGACAGTTCAATTTAAAATTAACAGAAATTAAAAATAAATTTATTATTTCAGAGTGCACTTTGACAGTTCACCATTCCGGTGAGCAAAATATAATGTTTGTACGTTGTTAGCTGGATTTTCATAAACGCATTGGTTATTACGGTCCGATTTAAAATATAGAAATTTTAATTTAAAACCCTATTTTTCTAGAACAAACTATTGAAAAACAACAAAATGGTAAGATAATCTTCAATTAAATCAAGAAGATTTAATGAATTTTTATGAACAAACAGAATTATTGACAAAAACTTCTTTGTCACATTTTCCGACATACACACATACACTCATCCAGATGGTATTTTAAAATTAAATTTTCCTTTTTTAGCAACCTCAAATTCTTGTTTTAAAAGAAGGAACCGACACTTCTCAAGGAAAGCCTCAATTAATATCAAATATCAATGCCTGCCAATCCATTATGGATGCGGTAAGTTTTATATATTTTTTATGCATTTCACGTGATGACTCATGTCAAAAACTATGAAATTTAAGGTTCGTACGACTCTCGGACCTCGAGGCATGGATAAGTTGATTGTCAATAATGGAAAAGCAACAATTTCCAATGACGGAGCAACAATAATGAAACTCTTGAATATTGTTCATCCAGCTGCAAAGACACTTGTCGACATTGCAAAATCTCAAGATGCCGAGGTTGGTGATGGAACTACAAGTGTTGTTTTATTAGCTGGAGAATTTTTGAAACAAGTAAAACCTTTTGTTGAAGAAGGAGTTCATCCGAGAATCATCATCAAAGCCATTCGAAAAGCCCTCAACTTGTGTATTGAAAATATCAATCAGTTGAGTATTAAGATTGAAAAATCAAATAATAAGGAACAAAGACCATTGTTGGAAAAATGCGCTGCTACTGCTATGAGTAGCAAACTAATTCATCAACAAAAAGAATTTTTTTCCAAAATGGTTGTTGATGCTGTTCTTCAACTTGATGATTTGTTGCCTTTGAATATGATTGGGATTAAAAAAGTTTCTGGTGGATCTTTGGAGGAATCTCAATTAGTAACTGGAGTTGCATTTAAGAAAACTTTCTCATATGCTGGTTTTGAAATGCAACCCAAACAATACAAGGATTGTAAAATTGCTCTTCTCAACATTGAGCTTGAATTGAAGGCCGAGCGTGATAATGCCGAAGTTCGAGTTGAATCAGCCGCCGAATACCAGAAAATTGTGGATGCTGAATGGCAAATCTTGTATGATAAATTAGAAAAGATTCATAAATCTGGAGCCAATGTTGTATTATCTAAATTACCAATTGGAGATGTAGCTACACAATATTTTGCTGATCGAGATATGTTTTGTGCTGGACGCGTGGTTGAAGAAGATCTTAAACGTACTATGAAAGCTTGTGGAGGTGCTGTTATGACTACGGTTCATGATTTGAATGATAGCGTATTAGGTCGTTGTGCAGTTTTCGATGAACGTCAAGTTGGAGGAGAACGTTTCAACTTCTTCCAGGGATGTCCAAATGCAAAAACTGTCACTTTAATTTTGCGTGGTGGAGCTGAACAATTTTTGGAAGAAACAGAACGTTCATTGCACGACGCTATCATGATTGTTCGAAGAACTATCAAGAATGATTCTGTAGTTGCTGGTGGAGGCGCCATTGAAATGGAATTGTCACGAATTTTACGTGATTATTCTCGTACTATTGCCGGTAAAGAACAACTTTTGATCGGGGCTATTGCTAAGGCATTGGAGATTATTCCACGTCAATTGTGTGACAATGCAGGATTTGATGCCACTAATATTCTCAATAAATTAAGACAAAAACATGCACAAGGAAATTGTTGGTACGGAGTTGATATTATGAAGGAAAATATTGCCGATAATATGGAAGCATGTGTATGGGAACCAACTGTTATTAAAATCAATGCATTAACTGCAGCTTGTGAAGCTGCTTGCATGATTTTGTCAGTTGATGAAACAATCAAAAGTCCTCAATCAGGTGGTGGTGGTGCCCCACAAATGGGTCGTGGAATGGGACGTCCTCGTTAATATTTCAGTATCATACACTTTAATTAAAGCTGTCTTATTGATTTACCCTAATAAAATTATTACCCAAACATTACTGTCACTCATATTCGCTTTAATTTTAAATACACACATCATTTAAAAACTTAGGTTTTTGCTTACAATATCGTAACAACATAATTTTATTACTAATAAAAAGCATTTTCACAAAACACGAGTATTTTTTATTTGAAATAATTAAATATCCTTTTCATAAGTGTTTAGTTGATCTTACTCCAGGCAATTTTGGAAATACAAATCTAACGGTCATTTTGCATAAATTTGAATATTTTGACGATAAAAGCCGGTAGTGCAGAGGTCAAAAGACCGTTAATGTAGAGTCCATTCCCATTCGTGTATCGCTATCTGGGTCTTACTTTAATATTGACATATGCTGTCAAAAAAAATAAACAACTACAAAATCTTAATTCTAAAAATTTTGTTTTAAATTTACATTTTATACAAAAAAGTAAATCAAATTGATTTTTCCTTTTTTAAATTTTTCATTAATTAAAATATGGATATTGGAGAACTCTTATCATTCAAGGTAAATTAATTTATTTAGATTTAGCATAACCTCGAGTAACTTAAAAATAAACTTTTTAAATGTAGCCTGAAGCAACACCGAAAAGACCAACTGAAGATGAATTAGCAGACCAAGAAGATGTTCCAACCCCTAAAAAACAAAAGAAAAGTTCAAAAGATAGAAATTTTCCCATTCCAGATATACCCGAGAAATCTAATCTAGAAAATCGAAGAGCGCCTGTGTTTTCTGAATTGAATAATATAGTATCGGATAAAGAAAAACTTGAAATTCTACGTTATGTTGATGAAGAAGAAGTTACAGGCGAAGTCTTGGATGAAGCTGGTCTAAAAAAATTGATTCTCCTATTAGAAAAGAGAATCTTTAAAAATCAAGAAATGAGAATCAAAAATTCTGAACAACCAGATAAATTTATGGAGTCTGAGCTTGATTTACATGACATATTGCAACAATTGACAGTTATCTCAACAGTTCCAGATTTGTATCCACTTTTTGTACAATTGAATGGTTTATCAAGTCTTTTAGATTTACTCAGTCATCCAAATACAGACATTTCCCTTGCAGTTGTAGACTTGATTCAAGAAGTTACTGATATCGACATCCTACATGAAAGTGTTGAAGGTTCTGAAACATTAATTGAAGCTCTTAGAAGTCAACAAATTGCTGCATTATTAACAGCCAATTTAGAAAGACTAAATGAGACAGTTAAAGAAGAAGCTGATGGTGTTCATAATACTTTAGCAATTTTTGAAAACTTGTTAGAAATGAAACCAGAAATGTGTATTGAAGTAGCTCAATGTCTAATGCAATGGTTATTAAAAAAAATTAAAGTTAAATCACCATTTGATCCAAATAAATTGTATTGCAGTGAGATTTTATCAATCTTAATACAAGACACAAATGAAAATAGGATTTTGTTGGGAAGTCTCGATGGAATTGATGTCTTGCTCCAACAATTGGCTACTTATAAAAGACATGATCCAAATTCAACTGAGGAACAAGAATACATGGAAAATTTATTCAATTGTTTGTGTTCATCGTTAATGTTAAAAGAAAATCGTGACAAGTTCCTCAAAGGTGAAGGTTTACAATTGATGAATTTAATGTTGCGCGAAAAAAAAATTTCAAGAAATGGAGCTTTAAAAGTACTTGATTACGCTTTATCCGGAATTGATGGTAAAGATAATTGTAATAAATTTGTGGATATTCTCGGGCTGCGAACAATATTCCCATTATTCATGAAAACACCGAAGAAAAACAAGAAACGTGTTATGACAACGGATGAACATGAAGAACATGTGTGTTCAATCATATCAAGTATGTTGAAAAATTGTAAAAGTTCGCAACGACAAAGACTTCTTGCTAAATTCACGGAAAATGAGTATGAAAAAGTAGATAGATTGCTAGAGCTTCATATGAAATACTTGGAAAAAGTGGAAAACATTGATAAAGAAATAGATGAACTAGGTGATGAAGATGAGGAAAATGATGAAGAGATTTACTTGAAACGACTCTCAGGTGGTTTATTCACTTTGCAAATCATTGATTATATTATTTTAGAAATCAGTGCTACTTCTGAATCGATTAAACAACGTGTGGTTCGAATTTTAAATCTCAGAAATGCTTCAATGAAAGTAATAAGAACAATTATGCGTGAATACGCTGGTAATTTAGGTGATGCCGGAGACGTTGAGTCTAGAGAACAAGAACAAGCCCACATTTTACAATTAGTAGATCGATTTTAATGAGATGAGAGATGATAAATCGTTTGCTATTCATTGAAATAAAAAAAATTATTTGTACAATACTTTATGTACTAATAAAATAAAAAAAAGTAAAATAAATACCACCCCAAACCAAATTTATGAGGAAATTGTGCTTACAAATATATTTATTTTATTCCTTCCATCTTCCGCCCGGAACACATGCCTACATTCAATTTTATGAATGAAATTTTGCAAATGTCCTTCATAGTATTGATTTTAAGAGTGTGTACGCCAATTTTCCCCAATTCTCCTCAATTTTTCTCCTCGTTTTGTGTGAAAATTTTATGAATGAATTTAAGATGAGGGTATCCCAAGAGGTATTGAAACGATGTGATGCCGGTTACAAGCTTCATATTTAATTATTTATATTGTCGAATAAAAAAATTAGGTACTTGAAATAAATAAGGTACCTTTAGGGATGTATTTTTGTGTAGGCTTATTTTACACATTTTCTCTTTATCACGCAATGATAATACATTATTTGAGGTATAAAGAAGATTAATGGTATGTTATGAAGTGATGATCTTTTTAATCGATTTTTATATGTTTTTATTCATCCACGCGTTAATTTCATGATTATTTTGTTTCAATTTTAATTATGAATCAAACAACCTTTTTTCAATACCACAAATAAAGATATGGAAATTAGCAGTTTTCAGTTTCATTCCCATACATATGACCGGCTATGACTTTTTACAAATGAAAATTTATTGATAAATGAATGAAAGGAATAAGGTGTGGTCCATAGAGAAAATGTGCATATTTAAAATTTTAAAGCTGTTATACTAAACATTGATTGTTCAAACACGAAGGTTTATTATACATTCAATAATAATTAAAGCACGTAATTTGTTGCTCAGTGTTCAACTTTAAAGCTAAAGTCAAGTTAATTTGAGAAAGGGATAGTAATTTTTTTATGTTTGTTAAAGAACAGTTATTTCTTTGCTGCGCAAACGCAAAAATTTTCATTCAAGAATTTTAAAAATTTTTCCTTTGGAGTTGAGTAACTGACATGCATGAATGGTTTCTAGAATCCCTCAGGATACATTTTAACATAAAACTTCTAGAAAAAAATAATTCATGTAACAAAACATCAAGAGGATGTATTTTAATTTTCCTCTTTAAAAGGTTAAGATACATCAGAAGAGCACTTGAAGAGGTAAGGATCGCATGTTTCATGGTTAGTAACAATTTAATTGTCATCACTTTAAGAAACAGCAACTAGTGGAAGTTAAATAACTTACCCAAACTTATCATCATATTCATTTATAATACAGAGGCGTTTATTTATTTTATATGTATTTCCTAAGGAGTATTTTCTTTCGAATTTATAGTAGAACCAAATTCATTCATAAAATTGGCATTGTGTAGGTTGATACTCAATATGAGTCACGTGTTAAATTAATGTACATTTTGTATCAATTAAACATGAAAATCTATACAACCAAAATATTACCGAAAAAGTTAAAGTACTTTAAATGCTTCTTGTATTTTTTTTGTATTGGTGTGCATTAAACAAAAAATTTAAATTTTTAATGTGACGTCATCACATACATATATAATAAGAGTGAAATTCCGTTTTTTTATGTTGTTGTTTTGTAATGTATTTTTCTAAAATATATGGTTTTCCACTTGGTTTGGTGTATGACCTTCATTGACGTAAAAAATATTATTTTGCTATCATCGCGCAGTTTAGTTATTTATCATCATGTATAACTATACCAACAACAATGTAGAAGGAAATGTTATATACTTAGTCTGTGTTGGGATGTTAAAAGAAATAAAAAAACATGAATATAAGTGATAATACATCTCGAAACATATTTCTATTACCAGTGTATTATTGCTGACGTCAGTTAATGTATATGTTGTGTGTTTTTCAAAAGAAAATCTATGTAGTTATGGAAACTTGTGCGCATACAACATATGTGTATGAGGTTATGAGTGAAAATTTATCATATGTATGTGAGGCGAAATCAACAAAATTTATTCAACAAGTTATGAAAAATTCGTTGAATATCATTTTTAATTTAAAGAAAAATAATCTCTAATGTCAGTAACATCCGACATGAGGTGAGACAATTTTCATTTTTTAAATATTCATAACGGACATCAAATGAATGAAAATGAGTAAAAAATTAACCAATTAGTTGAGATCAAATCAATATGATAAGAAACTGCGGTATAAAAATGTTTCAAGTCAAGAAGCAAAAATTTATATATGATGAAAGTGTTGAGATACGATTAATTATAAACTTATCTTGATCCTTTTCAACTTCACAAAGAGTAGTGACAAACAAAAATTGATTTTTATTATTCTTTAGACTCATAATTTTTCCATTTAATCAACATTCTCATCATTTAACTTTTGTTTACTCATTAACTGTCTTTCTTGTCTTAAAAAATTGTTGAATGATTTCAATATTAGCATATTAATTACACTGTTAATTAAATGTTTTTAGAAAAAGAATTCACTGTTAACATCTAGTTTTTGTTTATTTTTTTTTAAATTTTAAAACGCTACCGAATCAAAAAAAGAAATAATGATAATAAAAATCAAATTCGATTAGAGTGATAAATTATCGGTATTCAAGTTGTCTTCGATAAAACTAAAAAAAAAAATTAACAACGAAAGTATCTAGTTCAACATGGATAATAAATGTTAATCACTGATAATTAAATATTTGACTGTTGTCATCATTATAAAATGACTCTAAATTCTTCAATATAAATTTAAAATCTCTTGCAAGAAAAAAAGACAAGTATATGCTTGTTTATAAGACATTACATTCATACAAATAAAATATATTATAAAAAGCAGGGAAAACAAAAGTCATTATCAATGTTAATGGTTAAACCATGCATTTGATGACAATATTTAATGGATGCTATTAAAAGCTATTTTTTTTGTATTTCTTTCGTTGTTTTATTCTTGATTTAATATTTAATGAAATTAATTTTTTTCTCTTAAAAAACGTTCTTTAAAAAAATTTTTATACCAGTAGCATGTTTTATTCTAAACTGTTAAATTAATTTGTCACTGTAAAATGTTGAATTCAAATATTTAGCTTGGGTATCTGGATCAGAGGTGGTCAAGAAATGTTTTGTAATTGCTTCATATATATTATGAAAATATTATTTTGAATTATCAATAAATTCACTGACTTAGAATTTAGAACACTAAAATGCACATAAAATTAGTGTTAAAGGATTTTACCTTATGGTATGAGATTTGACTTGAATCAATATATATATAATGTTGCTCGAAGACTAAAGTTTGATTTGAAAACACACCTTATTTAAATTTTATATATGTTTTTCTTTTTTTACATTAAAATTATACACAATTCACAAGAAAAAAATCATCGTCATCATCTACATCATGAAATTATGCTAATGGAGGTGATATTTGTCTTTTTAATTTCTTGTCTTTATTTTTTTCTACACGAATCAAAAACATGCATCACAAGGCATTGAAAGGATTTATGAAAATTTTAATAAACACCAAAGTTCATTTTAAACTAAGTATAAAGTGAAAATATGTCCAACGACAAAGTATAGAATTAATCTGTACTTCTTAGGTCACAAAAGTGATATGGCATATCAAGTTCATTTTTTCCTCTCATGGCAGCATTTGGGGACACTTAGTCAATTACACTACTTGTTTTTACGTAACATAATCTTAAGCCTGAACATAAAATTACTTGTTTTTTTCAAGACATGTTAAAAAAGTCTCTCTTAGTGTCAGACTATATTCGTTCATGTTACCTTTAGGAACATATCCAAAATTGAGATTTAATAATTTTAGTTTTATTCATTCGAAATTCTGCTCATTGATTATTTCATGTATCAGTTCGATCGCTACAATACTAATCTCCTTTTCGAAAAGTAAAGTAAAATTAAAACATTGTACTTACAACAATCATCATAAGCCATCCATAAGCATTCAAGCTAACCAAAGTTAACTTTTATTTTATTATTAAATACAATAAGCCATTCAATTCCTCTTCAGTAGATTTGTATTTTTCATTATTTTATTTATAATAAAGAATTGTCATACACATGTGTGTACTCTCTTAAATTGAGGGATAATAATGTAAGATTGTAGTTAAAACAAAAATAAAAAAAAGAATGCGCCAATTTGTGCACATAAGCAACAACCATATTCTATTTATTACATTTATTTATACAATAAATAAATCAAGAAGATTGAACAAAAAATGAATAAAATTTAAGTGACTATAAACATTATCAATGAAACAAAAATAAAGTCGTTAAAATTATTCAATGATCACTCGTTTCTTATTCCATTTTTCTACATGTCATACAAAAATTCTAATCAATATAGAATTTAATAGTACATTGAATTAAACTAAATCGAAAGGTGACGATTTGATGTAAAGTTAAAAAAAAATTCTGTATTCTCCAATTAATTTTTAATGAACTTAGACTATAAATAATGTCAATTAATCATTAATAATAATAAGCATTAAATTAAAAATCATGGTTGACGAAAATTGTTATTTGACAATTGATACAATAACACTCAAATATATGGATAAACCGTTTAACAATGTTTAATTCTTTGATTAAATTATTAAAGATATTTAATGATGAAAAAAATGAAGAAGCCACTTGATTTATGTATAAAATTACAATGAGATGTAACTCCGGAGTGTCATCATTCTCTTTTTCTTAAATAATTCATTGAAATTTTATTGAAAAGTAGCAAAGAAATCCACTCAACTTTTTTTTCACTTACTATATCTATTGAATATTATTTTTATATTCATATTGATAAACACATTTTATTTTTTCTATATTTTTTATTGTACGATTAAGTGATGATAAACTGTATTCATATAAGTATGGATTGATTAATGATTTTATAAGAACTGTAAATTAATAAAAATCAAATGTGTCTCTCTTTATGGTTAATAATTCGTATAGGATGGTATATAAAATTAATCAAATAAACATTAAAGTTGATGGAGAGTTCATTATGGATTTAATCAGGTAGTTGATTTATGTAATTTAGTCGATAGAATTCCGTGTTTTCTTTTGTTTATTATGTGAATTCATATCTTAAGAGAGTAGCATTATTTTTTTTTCTAAAACTAATGAATGATTATTAAAAATTCATAGAACATTTTTTTTACTTCTTTTTCTTAATATTTATAAAGTTATTCATAAATTTAACATATTTTTGTATAATAATAGTATAAATTTCAATAGTACTCAAATTATTATGAATATAAACGATGAGCGGCATTTTGTCTTGATCATGATAATAAGCTTCTTAAATACACTTTCTTTTATCTTTTTTTTCTATATAATGATTATTAGCACTACTGCTAATCAAACGAATATAAACTTGATAATGTCATTGATTTAGTAATTAAAAATCTCATAATTATAAATTTAATAAAAATAAACAGAGAAGATATTATAAAGTAAGTTATGTGTATTAAAGTTAAACTGTTAATATATTAATATTTTTTTATGGTAGTCAGTTGTTTGGTTGCATAATAACGACTTGATTGATGAGTTTATTGATATTAATTGCAAAATATATCCAGCTACTAGTGTTTTTTGTACTTCTGTGAAGATTGCACTGGAATTTATTTGTCGACATTTAATTTGAAATAATTTCCCAGTTAACTTCCATTGTGTCAGTCAAATATATAAAATATAAATAATATTCCATGCACCATTGCATTCTTCACACAGGTGATTTTCTTGTTTTATCAATATTTCATGTTGAATTTATAGTACATTTTTTCTTACTCTCTTTCAGTTAATGCAAATTTATACAGAAAAATGATACCAGTATTGTGACTTTTTATTTGATCGATCATAACAGATTTTTAAGATTAGAAAATGTTTATGCAAAATAAAAAAAAACATGTTATGATCTGAAAATATATAATAATAATATTTTTTGTTCCGAAGAAAACTGAATTATTTTGACAAGAGATATCACCGTAATAAATGTTTGAAAATATTTTTTTTTAAATTAATTTTAAATAAAAGAAGAGCATAAGAACACAAGGAATCGGGAATAATCAAAATATTTAAAAAAAAAAATCGAATGTATATGAATCTCATTCTGTCATACATTTATATACAAATAATAATAACAAACACAGTTCCTAACTATAAAAGTAAAAAAATAAAATAAAAAGATGTTTTGTAAATAATTTATTTTGTATAGTTTCTGAATATTCTATGTCACTTACTAATAAAAGTGTTGTTATATTTTTTTTATTCCTTTGATTCAGAACAGTAAAATGAAATGGAAAAAAAATCTTTATATGTATTCCTTGTTATTTTTTATATATTTGACGCTTTATTATTATGTGTACGTTTGTTGCCCAGCTTCAACTGTTAAAATAAACAATTTTTTTTTCTCTTACATTATTTATATTCGGTCAAGATGGATTACAAGGAGAAAATATTTAAATATTTTATTGTAAAGTTGTTGTACATTTTTTTTATTTGTATTTTTCGCTCTCTTCTTTTCATTATTAATAAATATAATATTATGAAGTGTTGTGATTTTTTTTTTGAAAAATGAGCTCTAACAGAATTTTGATGAGTTATCGTCAAGTAACTTTAATTTTATGTCAATTTAATTTTTTATCCTTTTAATTTTAGTTCGCTTAATTATCTGGACTAAAATTATACATTTATACCAATCGATCAGGTGTTAATCTTTGTTCCAATAATAACATTTTCTGTCTTTTATTGACTCTTTTTTTCACGCTTGATATTGAAAAAAAACATTCAATAACATCATTTCAAACAATTTATATGTTAAAAATGAATTCCTTTTCTATCTGATCAGACATAAACTTTTAACATGTTTATTATTTTAATTTAAAATCTCATAGTTTCGCTGTGTGTCCAATACTTATTTTTAATATACAATCACAGGGACAACATATTTATTAATATGATAAAGGCAGAATAATACCAAAGAAATATACTAAAATAAGGAAACAAGTTATATATATATATAGATAAAACAAATGTGTCATTTTCTTATCAGAATCAAGTTAATATATTATTTGTTGTGTTTTTTTTTTGAAATTGCAATATTTTTATTGAAAATACATGATTAAATGTGTGTGTGTTTGTTTGGAAAGTCAATGAATTTTTATTCAAAGAAATTTTTATAAACATAAGAGTATTTTAATATTAATATAAAAAATTTAAATAAGATATTTCATGGTCTACTAAAATAATTTAATTGTGCACAGAACATAAAGAACCAAAATGTTTCCTTACACTTAAAACAATTATTGTCACACTTCTGTCACAATTATTTTATTACTTTATTATTATTTTTTTTCTTACTTTACATGTAGTCCAACATTTAATATTAAAATAGTCACTCAACAAAAATTATCATGCCTTTGTCTGAAATGTTGACTTTATTATTATTATTAATTTAATAATAAAAACATTGTAACGGATGACAACGTTAAAATATTATTTGTATAATCATTTTCTTTGCTATGCAACATCTCAAAGCATCTTAAATTATTATTGTTTTATCACATTATGAAATTACATTTAAAAAAAGCATGTATAACATTTATATAAAAATCTAGTATAGATAGAGTGTGAATATTGCATAGACAGACGGATTATAATAATAATTACATTTAAATTACCCTGTTAATAGAATAAATACCTAAAAATTTTGTTTGATCTCAATTGTGTCTCGTCAAGAAAAATAAATAAAGATTTTAAATTGCACCTGGTATATAATTTTTGTAATAATTGTTAATTATGATGAACCAAATGATAATGACTTATTTGAATTTTAAAAAATAAAATACATATTTTTTCTGACTCAGTCCAATATTGGGACTTGTGACCTCGAGAGAAAAAAAATATCGTTAAAACTGTAATTTGATAACATTAAATAATAATAGTAATGACTGAAAGTTATATTTATAGATATGACTTGTCTTCTTTATAGAAAATGAAATCAAAAGTAAGTTTTTTTCTACCATCTGTTCACTTTTTGTTTATAAAAAGAAAAAAAACCAATTAATCTATCATTTACTATTTCATTTTATTGTGTAAATTTAAGTTAATTTTTTTTTATATTATATACTAAAACTAGTCAAAAAATGTTAAAACTTTAATTGAATGGAAAATTTGTGCTTCAATAGTTTGTTTTTGACGTAAAACTTATATCGTGGATTGAGAAAGAGTAAAGGGTGTTATTGACATCCATGGTGAAACCTTGTAAACCCTTCCCTTCCCTACTTGAACGAATTAAATTGCCAAGAAGTACCATCACCTGAGTCTAGAATTCCCTTGTTCGTCTTGTGGAAAAAATATAGCAGTATTTTTTTGTATGTTGAGTGATTTGCAGTAATAAAACATTTTTTTCGGCCAATTCCCGAATTATGTGATAATTGTACGTATATTTTAAGAACTCAAATAAAACCATTCAGATGAAAATGAGACAGGAAACTGAAAGGTAATAAAATTATAAATATTTTTTTCCACTTTCACATAAATTTGTTTTATTTATTCGAATAACCTTCTCTCTATCACATTATTCAAGACTTGATGACAATTTAGTTGAAATTCTTCTTGACAACTTGATTACTTTTATTGCATCAATACATTTACACGCACAGTAAAAGATGCTTTTAATTCGTTTCACTAAATAAAATTGAATGAACATCACATTAAATTAACAACGTTTATTTATTTATTTTTTTTGTAAATGTACCTTGTGAGTCTGACTGTACTGTAAATTTTATAACTTTTGATGTAAATTAGTTTTGATTCTTTTTCCACTTAATTTTTTTTTTAGATATTTATACACTTTTAACAAAACTTCTCTATTATGAAGTTATCTTTCTAAAGAAAATTGATTGTGTTTGACAAGCCCGCGATTAGATAAAAATAATGTGATGTAATAAAACGAAAAAAAAACATAGTATTAAAAGTGGAAATTGTGTTTCAAAACATTTGTATGCAAAATAGACGATCAATAAGATAAATGTTCTTATTTTACTTTTAATAAGATCAAAACTTGATTTCCTTACATATGATTATGTACAGTATTTTATACATTTAAGATACAAAATAAAAAAAAAACTAGAAATGCAGTATTATTGATTAATTTATGTTCTGGTTTTGGAATTTATGTCCCCTTGTTAGTTCAAAATACTTAAAATTCTTCTTGAAATAATAATTCTTTAACTTTATCAATGCTACCATATGGTTAAAATCTTTAAAATTTTGCTAGTTCTATGAGACATTTTTTATTGTTGTTTTTTTAATCAATTTCATAGTTTGTTAACATTAGATGTTTAACCAATACGTGATAACATCATGATAAATGGCGTTAATGTGAAGATGTGAAAAGACAAATGAAGCCACCTGAATTGATATATCATGAATACTGTTTTAGTTTTTATAATAAATAATAATACTTGGTGGCATATTTTAATATTAAAATTTTACCGTGTTGAAGATTCCTCAATTTCCCATGTCAGCATTCATCCAAACTACATAAAAAAAAAACTTGTGGAAAATTTTTATTTTCTGGAAAATTGACTTTAAAATACTATTTTGGCAATTTCAATTTATTTCGAAATAATTATTAACCGAATTGTTCTATTTAATTTTATTAAGAGTCCTACTCAAAGTTAATTTTAACGAATAGATGTAGGCTTATTTGTATAAAAAGAATAAAAATGAAAGGTATTTGATCGTTTCTAAGGAATATGAAATAAATTGTTATAGAAACCGACTGTAGCCATTATTTTTACAATTTAGATAAAATATGGCCTTTTCAATGTAATTAATAAATAAAAATGTTTTTTTTTCTTCTTATTTACATAAATTAACAAAGTTTTAATCCCAGAATTAATTAATGCAATTACACACTTACGGTGTGCTATCATTACATTAACAAAATAACTGAAAAACAGTTAAAATACTTAATCATGCATGGACTGAACTCACTAGGATCTGTTTTTGTGTGTTACATTAATACTATTCATGATATATTTCATTGTACATTAAAGTACAAACATTTTCTTAACAGTGTTTTGCAGAACTTCTTTATTACTTTTATTAGTTATTTCTATTTCATGCTTTATACTTTATCATATCCATTTATGGAAATATTTCTTACTGTGACTATTTCACTAAATACTACAAAACTGTTCATGTTTCTATTTTGCATGAGACATTTATTTCACTAAAATCCACTATTAAAATGTGTGAGACATAAAAATAAAAAAAAAAATGATGATATTAAAGTTATGCTTAATATTCACTGGACACTACTTAATCAAGCTGTGATCTTGCTATGAATTCAGTGCAAAAATTCTTTTTGGATATCATTTGCATATACTAACACAATAATGTGAAGAAAATTGAAGTTATATCATTAAAAATGTAGACATAATTATATTAAAATTACAATTTGTTCTAATTTTTATCAGAAATTATTCCAGTTTTAACAGTTACTCATCGTTTTAAAATTATTCTAATAATAGTTTTAGTATTATTTAAGCTTTCAAAGTCATCACAGCTCAATATTATAAAAATATGAATTTAGTTTCAATATTTTTTTGTTTATTTTTATTAATACAATACAGTGAAGCAAATCCATTATTTTTGTATATAAATGACCATTGTAAGCACGGATTTTGTCCAGTTGAGCCAGTCAAGTACAAAGATAAATTCGTATGTCCACCACGATATCGTTTGAATTTAGAACTGTGTTTACCTACAAGACAATTATGTGAAGATGCTGAAAAACATGGACTTTATTGTACAACATCAGATCATAATCGAAATTTTACATTCAAGCCATCAAAAGGATAATAATATGATTACGTTTAAAATAAATATATTTCAGACCACCATTTTACTTCTTTTCTTTATTCATCGTTTTCCAAAGCTCATCACGACTCATTCATTCAAAATTAGCATCTTAACAATAATTATTATAATTTATCTTCAAACAACCAAATGAGAGAGAGAAAAAAATTGATTTCGATTTCCGGCCATTTATTGCGATTATATGATCGTTTATAAACGCTTAATGACAAGATACCTACGTGGTATTGTCTTGTCTTTGCGTGCATTCGATTATAAATGTCTACCTTTCTTCATACAAACCATAGTTAAAGTCAGAGTAAAGATACATTTAAGAAATATGAAGACGCGTGCTCATAATCAACTGTTAATATTGTTTAAAAAAAATTTACATTTATAAATTTGAAGGAAAAAAATATATTTTTATCATATCGTTTAGTTAAGTTTTTTAAATTCAGCAAAATCGGCTTAATATAAAATGATGAAACAAAATAAAATATGTTCATATGATTTTGTTTTAATTATTGCTTGTTAAGTTTTATTAAACTAGAATGGTAATGTGATGTCTTGCAGTGATTCTGGCATTTATTTTATATTGGTGATTTTAATTTTATTTTGTCGAAACTTTGATCTTGACTAACCAAGCAATTTTGAATAATAATTTATGCATTTATCCTTTAAATTGTAAATTTAATTTGTTTTTCTTATATGTAATTCATTAATAGATTCCTTTTCTATAAACAAAAATACGAACCTGTTTTATTTTCATTCTGAGCCTATTAAACGACTTCATGAATGAATAAAATAATTTTGAATGAAACATTTATTATTAACTTTTAATTAAGGTGTGTCATTGCAATACAACAACCAATATGTGGATTGTCTCGTTACAAGTGTGTACTCAGAGTAAGTTCATATTATTAATGCATTTTTAAATCAAGACGCTTAAATAAACAAAGCATGAATAGTTCTTTCATATGAAATTTATATTTTTAGAATGGAGATAAAAATCAGTAATTTTATAACCTTTGAACGTCTCTTCCACTCAATGTAAAATTTTTATAAAACATATTCTATTATAGCTCCATTGATCGACCACACTACAGGAACTAGGAAACAATGTTAATTAAACGACACGTTTTGAATTTCGTTTTATCTCAAATCATTTGATAGCTAAATTGTAGAATTCAAAAACAAATTTCATTCATAAAACACTTTTGAATGAAATGAAATGAAACTTAAACCTGTTGGTTTACGATCATATTTTTTTCATTTGATTGTTCACTCTAAAGAAAACAAGAGGACACTTACTGTGTCTAAGATCAATTTAAATGTAAAATAGAGATGTAACAGATTAAGTCATGTTTGTAATGTATCATTACCAGTTTTATTCTTATATTTAAAGAAAAGTTTAAAGAAAGACGGAAGAACATATGATTATATTTGTTATCAAAATCATCTCAATTTTTATTGTATTCAATTTCATGTAAAAATAAGAGAAGGGTTAACCGTCACATGAAAATTTCACGGGAAATTGTATAATCCTGTTATAAACTTACCTATTTTTTGTTATTTTTTCAATAGAATATTAAAATATATCAAACAAAGTTTTATTTTTTATACTTTTTCATCATGAAAATTTTTATTTTATTCATTTTTTGTATATATATTTTAGTTTTTCACTTTCTTTCGATATACATAGTTTTTATTTATGTTTAATTTTAAATTTAATTCTATTTGATATTTTTCTTTTCAATTAAATTAAATTAATTTTATACGGGTCAGTTTACAACCAGATAGTTTCCATATTCATGTTATGTATTTGTATGTTAATTATTTTAATATAATAATATTTTAACATTTAATTTAAAAGTTTTTGTTAAATGAATTAAACATGTTTAATAGAAAAATAGTCAAATGTTACATTGTGTAATGAGAGACAATCATATAATATTGAATAAAATTTATAAAGTTTTCTTTTAATTTTTTTTGATAGAACAATTTAAAATTTTTTGACACTATTGATTTTATTTTTATTATATTTAATATAATATTATATAAATTAATTCAAATATATTTTAATGAATCATAAAAATATGACTTTTTTTAATTTAATAATTTTGTGCTAATTATTCATAGTTTGTACATTTATTATATGGATCTTTATTAATGTATGTATGAATGTTTGTATAAAACAAAATAAGCCGAATATTATCTTTAATGTTTATATACTCTTAACAATTTGTGCAATTTCGATTTGTGTTTCTTTCTTGATTTTACTTTTTTCATAAATTTGTATCATCTGTTTCTATTTTTATTTTATTTGTAATGTTTTATTATTATTATCATGTGAAAAAAAAAGGATTTTCTTACAATTATTTTTAATTAATAAATGTGATTACCAAAATGTTAGAAAAATTTAAAGAAAAAATACATCAATTTACACATATATCAAATATTTCAATAAACATTAAATAGTAAAGTATTTTCGAAAAGATTGTTTAAGTTTATTTATTATTAATTAATTTCTGTTTGTAATATTTTACTTTTTCTTCTTATAATGTCTCTTTTTTATTTTTATTTACTATTTAAATACTTATATTTATTATTGTATTATAATTAACACTATAATTGTTTTAAGTTAATAAGTTAATGATGACAATCATAATTAAATCTTTAATTTATCTTATTTTATTTAAATTAGTACAGAAATACCGTTATTTTGATACTAGAATTACAATAAATTAATTGAGATAAAATTATTATACATTACATTTGTTACATTTATATATGTAATAATTAGTTTAATATCATATATTATGAATAGATAAATTAGTACGTTATTTTCGAGTGTTTTATGTTATCCATGTCTAGAAAAATATCTACAATTATTAATTCCTATCTAAAATATTTAAAGTTAATTTGAGAAGTTTCAACATTAATATTTTTTAATTTTGATGCATTTTGTTTTTACTCAAATTTAAGCCTTTTTTACCAGGCATTATTCTTTTTATATTAAAAAAAGTAACTGTACGTATTTTTTATTATTTTTTTTTTTAATTATAATTCATACACTCATTTATAGGCCGTTTAATTTTTTTCATGTAAGTATGTTTTTTTTTTTTTTTAATTTTTTAATTATAATTAGTTTAACAAGTGTTCACAACAATTAAAATATTTAGAGTGGCCATTTTTTATTATATAATAATCATCATCAATGTAATGTAACAACATGTATAATAATAATAATATGAGATGAAAAATAGTAATAACAATAATAATCAATGAAAAATTTGTTTATAATTACCAATTACATTTATCTGTTAAATATTCTTTGAATTTTAAACATTCATATCCAATCAACATCATTTTTTATAATTTTCTTTTTTGATTTGTGCAATTAATTTGTGAGCTTTTTTATTTTATATTTAATTATATGAAAAAAATCGAACATTAATATAATATTATTGTTTAATTTAATTAAACTAATCATTTCACTAGATTTAAATTTTATTTCATTTTCTTTTGTTTATTATTAGGTCACTTTGTTACTAGAAATAGTTTTTTCATTTTATTTCCAACTTTGAATAAGACTTTTTCTTATACTTTGACAGAAGTTTCATAATATGAAATTTCATTATAAAAGCAAAAAAACGGATCTAAGATTTCTGCGAAAAAGACACGTTCTGTATGCGACTCTAAGTCAAAAAACTATAAATTTAATATTTTTTCTGAATGAAATGCAATATAAATTTATATATATTTTTATTTGCTTGTTTTTAAAACATTTAAGGCAAATTTCAACCTGTCTTATCATTAACATTTTTTTAGTTTGTGATTTCATTTTTTTTTTGGAATGTTGAAAACATTTTAATTGTGAGAAGAAAATAAGATATTAAATTTTATTTGTTATAAATGTCATATTGAATGACAAAATGTTTTTAGAATAAAAATCTATACTTAGAATAAAAAACGGATTTGATGACATTTTTAAATGTTATTTGAATATAATTGGTAATATTTTACCATTTAAACATCGTCTAATTTGAACAGCAATTATTGATAATTATCCATTTTATTGTGTTTTAAGATTATTTCTATTGATGCAATCTTATATTCTCCCTCTTTAATATTTATTGTATTATTAAATACTTATTTTCAAAATAATTTGTTCTACGAATGGATATCATTTACTATTTTTTCACATTATATATATTTGTTTTTTTTTTAAATTTAATCATTTTATTATAAAAGACTAAAAAAAACATATATTGTGATGAGTATTTTCTAGGCTGACTGGTTTTCTCCAAAACATAAGCAGGGAAATGCTTAAAATCAAAAAAAATAATGACTGGTTTCTTAGAATGTTAATTATGGCACTGATGGAGAAAGCACGGTTATGTAAAATTTTGCAGTGAAATATAATGATAAAAAAAAAACAAAAATATATGTTTTTAAACACTGAATATTAAGTTTAATAATTTTAAATTATTTTATAATGTTTTGAGTGTTTTTATCTAAATTCTTCAATAAACGACAAACAGTCACTTTGATATAAGCAAAAATATTTTAGTAGATTATATAAAATTTAACTTTTTATTAAAAAAAAAATGTTCACAGTGTAGAGCTGCGTTATAGATTGAGATCACAGTATATTAGTTTAATTTAATATTTTTCATTTATAAAATATTTTTTTTCCAAAATGTTATTTTAATTATTATTATTAAATGTTTAGTCTTTTAAATGTGTATTTACTATAGTTCGTCGATGGATATTCTGCGAATTTTTTCAAAAATTATTTTTTTCGTTGATTTTTCAATCATTGATTCAGTTAAATTTTATTTTATTTTACTTCTTAACTTTGACCATTTACTTCATTATTCTTATTATTAACACTTACCAGATATTTTTGTTTGTTTGAGCCATGTCCAAAGGTCTTAAAGTAGAGGTGTACACGATACATTGATATATATTTCGGATAGGGAGTGCGATTTAATCGACAAATAAAACAATGTAGATTTGTTGTTGTTGCTGCTGCTGTTCTTGTTGATTACATACTTCATGTTGCTCAAGATTAGTTGATAACAATTTATCATCTTCTACATTAATGATGGTATCATTATCACTGCTACTATTACTTTCTTCGTCTGCATCATCGTCACTATTGTTAATTGTTGTTGAAGTTGATGTTGTTACTAATTTAAGTGTTGAATTTGTGTTTTCGCGTTTTTGTGCTGATGTTTTTTGGCCACTTACTAAAAATACATCATCATCGGTGGTTGCTGTATAACCCATAAATGCATCTCTGTGTACGGGATCTGGAGTGCTAGTTGAATCAATTCGCATAATATCTACCGACGAAACATCGCCCTACAAACTATTTCCACTTGATGTGACAATCGGCATCATCTCGTCATGGGCACCATAATGGGAAACTATACTATGATGATGGTGGTGAGGATGATGATGATGGGATTGTTGACTTTGCATCTGCGAATGTGACATACTAGAAGAAGATTGTTGACTAGTGTTGCCACTATTATTGCCCGTATTTTGATTTGATAACTTTTCTTTCTTTATCCGTTGTTTCAAGTGTACTTTTGCATGACGTTTCTTTTCATCAGATCTTGCAAATTTCCGCCCACATATGTCACATGAAAATGGTTTCTCACCCGTATGAGTTCGAATGTGCGTCGTCAAATGATCCGAACGTGAGAATGACCGCATACAAATACGACACTGGAATGGTTTTTGTCCTGTATGAATACGAATATGACGTGTTAACTCGTCTGATCTTGAAAATCGGCGATCACAATTTTCGACTGGACATGCATATGGTCGTTCATGAACAGGTGTTTTACTAGGACGATTAGGATACTTTCTAGGTTTAACAGGGACTAGTTTAATAGGCATCGGGTGTTGTTGGTATACTTGTGATAATATTTCATGACCTTTACTTGTTGCTTGATTGTATTCTGCTAGCTGTAATGATTGTTGATAACTACTATTTTGTGATTGCATACTGTGTGAATTGCTATCACTTGACATCGGATGAGGTGTAGTGTATGGTTCTTGTTTTGGTATAATGTTTGAAGAAGAATTTGACGATGGGCCAGGATTAACTAAAGTTTGTTGTGGACTATACTCGAGATCTGGATCTGGCCATTGGTACTTGGGTGCAGAACTTGTCATTAAACTTTGATTTCTTGAATACTGAATTTGCATTTCTTGTTGTTGTTGCTGTTGGTGTTGTTGCTGCTGTTGTTGTTGTTGTTGCATTTCAAGTTGGGTCATTGATGGCAAACAACTGCCATAGGTTGGAGGTTGTCTTAATACAATACTTGGAGGACATTCCATTGTCAAGCCCAAGAGTTCAACATGATGAGGTCGATCATCACCACTTACACCATAATGATGATGGTGATGTGAACTTGGTGATTGTGATTGTAATGGTAAGTTTGATTGTGGTGCATAATGAGCTTGAGCACTACTTAATGGTCCAGGACCTAAATTGAACATTGGATTTTGAAACAATGTTTTGTCAGGACTTGGTAAATTCCAACTACTGATTCCACTTGATGCAGATGGTGGCGACATTTGACTAAGCATAACAGATGATTGACTACTTCCACCAGACACAGTCATACCTCCCATCGATGTTGCAATGTTACCGGTTGTGGTAAATATGCCTCGATATGAAATTTTATTTGAATCATCAACTTGTGATTGGTGATGGTGTGTTGTCGAGTGAAGGTTCTGATCATTTGTATGTGAAGTAGATGCATGATGATGATGATGAGATGGATACATTATAGTACTACCACTTGTATTACTAGCTTCTTCTTCAATTGCAACTGATGGTGGGGTTGTTCTTTCCTGTTTAGATGGTGGACTACACAAACTACCACAGGGACTTGATACTGCTGGTTGTTCCAAAGATATGTCTTCAGATTCAATGGAACCTTAAAAAACAGAAAAAAATATATTTATATTAATTAAAACGGAAATAATTATCACTTAAATTTGAACAAATCTAATCACCTTGATAAAGCAATAATACAACATTGTATCAATCGTTAACAACAAGAAGAAAAATTTATAAAAGCAGTTACACATTTTATTAGTAAGTAAGGTGTAAGCTCATATCTCAGACAGTTTAAGTCTTACAAATCATTGATTTTCTTTAAGAAAAAAAAATAAAATTAAGAGTTTCGAATAATAATAAAACTGTTGATATAAATTTTACTTTATCAATCGTTTTCTCATTTAAAACTGTTAACAAGACAGTCATTTCATTTAAATTCAACAGTCAAAATAACTAACACTAAAGTTAATCAGTTCAAAAACTTTATACACACACTTTGTTTATCTTTGATCGTATACTTTGTAATTTGAATAAATTATCATATCATCAGTTAGTGGCTTTTTTCTTGGTATAACGATTCGATTAAATGACTATTCATATTACTGATACGGGACAAATATTAGTTTATCAAAAAAATTATTGATCTCATATTTTATTTTAATTTTGATTCTTTATAGTTTTAATGTACAATAATTTTTAAAGTTGAGGAATTATGTTAATGGTTATTTCTTTTTTTTTTTTATCAAATGATGATCAAAAGACACCATTTAAGGTAATTTCCTCTTTTTTGGAAAGAAATTTTGTTTGAATTTGTCTTAATAATTTTTTTTTTTTTGACTAACAAGTCTTTATATTTGTTAATATTAAATGTTATCTCTAGTTTTCTTCACACACTGACACAAAATCAAAAGGAAAAAAAACTTTATTTATTTCTTTGAGATATGAGTTTGTTGATAAATTTTTTGGCGCACATTTCTTAAAATCTGAAGAAAAGATTTTATGCATATCGTTATATTTCTTTTTCCAAAATCATTCGTGCTGTGAATAAGAGTAATGATTTTATATTAATAAATAATATCACACAAAACAGACAAACTGTGAGTTGTTTTTTTTTTACATGTGCTGATATTCTCTTATATTTTGTGGATTCATTTAGTTGTGTTGCAGTTACTTTTTCAATAATGAAATGAAACAAATAAATTTCAATAATAAAATAGCGACTGATCATATTGATTGGATTGCAATATATTATCACCGATTTTGACCACACACACAATTAAAGTATGTTGTGTCGCGCATATTTTTGCATAAATATTAAAATATCATGCATTTCTGTGTATTTTCATGTTTAAATTTTAACGTATTAACAACTTTCATATTTGTTTTGTTTTGTTATTTCGATGAATTTTTGTGATAGCCAAAGTACACATTCTTCTCTCGATTACTAAGAATATAATGATATTTTTTATACATTTTTTTTATCCATTTAATACAAAATTAAAAAAAAAATATATGTTGATAGGGGCTTATCAGTTAATTAAAAATATATTTTTTTTTATGTATTTGTGATCGAGGAAGTGAAGCATATTTAAAAAAAAAACACTTGTTCCTAAAGATAAAGATATTTAAATACATTTCTATAAAATGAAAATTCAAGTCGAAATGATGCAATTTTTAAAACTTGAATCTTGAATAAATAAAATAAAAATAATTGAATTGCTAAGTTAGTCACTGTGTCATCTGATTTTCCTTTTTCGTTTGTTCAAGAGTTTATAGAATTGTTTATTATTTTTATATTAAACGACACACGTTATAAAAGTGTTGTAATGAACATTTAATCCATTTACTTGTGTCAATGAACTTGAAGCACGCTGTTTATACTAGAACTTTAATATTTTTGTATAGTTATAATAATATTGTTGTTAATAATAAATCATTGTACTTTATAAAGGGACAATATAATTTTATTAGCATTATTTTAAAAGAATTCATCTAAATTCCTTAGTAAGTTAAAGCGGTTTTCTTCCTTCTCAAAGTATAGTATCAAAAGCATAAGGTTATCAGAACAAAACGAAATTTGCGTTTTAAACATGGGATTTTTTTTCTTTAACAATACAAATTTAGAAGCATACAATAAATAAGTTAATTAACATTCATTTGTTATCAAAACTTTAAAAACGAGTTAAAAATAAATTGAATCGCTATTTAAATAGTTTTTTTCTCGATAAAATTCATTATAAGTGATATATGAGAATGAATGGAAAAGATACTAACAGTAGTAATGTGAATGGTTTATTATTCATTATTTATTGCCTTTTTAAACTTCTGGTTACTTGAAAAGCAGGGAAATTGAAGAAAGGATTCGACTTTACAATAGTCATTGTTTGGAAAGTTTACTAAAAATTTACAAAAAAATGAAATCGAGTTCCATTTATAACAAAATTTAACTTGTGTTTTCAATAAATCATAAATTCCAACTTCAGCGTGCGTCAAACCGTTTGAAAAATGTGTAAAAATTAAGTCATATCAAATTTCTTCAAAAATTTTAAATTATTATCATTATACACAGTTAAATGAATATAAAAAAAATATTCAAAACAAAATGTTTATCATAAAATTACAGTCAAATCAGAGGCGTAAGTAAATAAAATTACAGCTTCATCTCAACTTAGCAACAATATCCCATTAATTTTTTTGAAATTTTCTTTAATGGTTGGATGACATTCAGTAACGCCACTGCCTTAAATGTATTTTTATATGAAAATTAAAATATTAATAATCATCATTCATTGCTACTATTAACATGATTTAAATCGATTAAAACATTTTTTTCCCCTTCTTCAGTTTCAAATGACAATAAATATTCAAATGTTTTTTTTTAATGTTTAAACATGTGTAACAAATAACAGTAGTAGTTGCGATTTATATCTTAGAATATATTGACTTGAATCTCAAATTACTTATTAAATTTAAAAATTATGAGTAAAACATGATGAAATTGGTGTTTCTATACATTTTATTATTATTATTATTATTAATACTATCACGTGAAAATTAATGTAGTCATATTATATGGACGCAACATTATTATTGTTATTATTACCGCCTGGACTGAATATCAATTATTATTATAGTTTTGTTTATTTATTTGGGTTCTGTTTTTATTTTATGTTTCGCTATCTTAAAAAAGAAAATTGAAACAAAGAAATTTGTACAAAGATGATTAAGTTTTACCGCTTTTGAAATTGTGTTTAGATTTGAATCAAATATAATATAAAACTATCGTTAATACTGTGAGAAAAAAATGAGACTTACTTGTAATCGGTGGTGGTTCAACTACAGTAGATGGACCAAAGAACGATGGGATATCACTTGAGGTTGTTACTGGCGTGTTGAGGTCACCACTATTGTTATTATTGTTAGTTTCACTAACTTTTCCTGCAATACTTTGTGTGACACTTGGCAAACTCAATGTTGGGTGGCCACTAGATGTTAAAATTGTGGCAGATGCAGTTATGATCGAAGTTGTAGATGAACTGTTATTACAACTACTAGATGCTGCACTTGATGTGATCGTATTGTTATTGTTATTATTATTACAATTTTTACTGACTGATGAATTATTTGATATTGTAGTGCCTGAATTGCTGTTATTATTAACGTTCGAAGCGTTATTGTTTGTATTTGCAGATGGATGACGTAGTTCTTGTTGTGCTTGCAATTGATGCAAAGTGTGATGACTTTGAGATATTTGATTACTACTGCTTGTCTGTGTTGTTAAATTATTATTATTATTATTTGGAATACTGCTGTTGTTGTTGTTGCTATTCAAATGAAAACTTGTCGGTGTAGCTGCTGTTTTCATAAAACTTCCAACAGTATCAAAACAAAAAGCGTTAAAGTGATCTTGTAATGCTAGGAATGTGTGATGCGATGGCGGCACCAAGGTATCCAACCCTTCCATGATCATGGCAGCAGCTGGTTGTCCAGGGGCTACGCCACCTTAAATTAAATAAAAAGCAAAAATACTTTTATTAGAAAAAGTTCTTCACTTCCGTACAAATCGTCTTAATTTTTTTTCTCAAATTGTACAATGTACATATTCATAAAATATAGATAGAAAGAAAGAGACCGGAATCATTAAGTTAATTAATTAATTAAAGGTCATTAAGCAATTGACACATTGACTCTTTACTACATTTGACAGTGGTCTTAATTTAAAATTATGTGAATGATTTAACTTTTAAGTACATTAAATATAATGATCTTACAAAGTGAAACACACACACCATATAAAATTGACCCATATATCATTAGAAACTCTACTATTTTTACCCAATTTAAATGTATTTTATAAATAATCTCAAAAAGATTGTTCAATGTTATCTTAAAAGTTATACGATATATAAATCAATAATTTTTATAAAATTCATATCATCATACAAAATTCAAAGTATTACATTTTCATTTTAAAACATATTTTGAAATGCAATAAAATGACTGTTTTATCTGGAAAGAACAAAAACTTTGCCTCTAGCTACTACATTTTTATTTAATTTTATTATTATGACTTATCGTGTTTTTTAGATCCACTCCCTTTTTATTATTATTAACTTTATATATATTTATGATGATACGATTTTATTTTGTAAGAAGCATTGATTTTTAAGTGTTCACTTTTAATGTTTTTACGAGAATTATTTATTATGAGGTGTTAAAAAACATTAAAAAGATTCAATAAAAAACATTTCATTTAAATCCAATACGGAAGGAAAACCAAAAGCATTCATGCCAAATATTACAATTTGCCGGACTAAACCTTTATACTTTTATAAGTGATGATCATCACTATTTTCTTATTTACTGATGTTCGCTTATTAAGTTAAGACAAACGGTGGCAACCCAAAAGTGTTCTTATCTTATGCATACATCGGTTAATTAACACTTTGTTATTAATATGTGTTTTTTTTTTGTTATGTTGTTTTGGACGATGAGAATTATTATTATTAAAATTAATTTATGAGATATATTTATAAATTAAAAATTATTTTTTAAAAGTTTTTAGTTTATTGATGAAAACTCCGAAAACGGAGATTTTTCAAGAAGCAAATAAATTTCAATAATAAATAAATAAATGAATGAAAAAGGTCAAAAGTTATTGACACTTGTTGCTCGTTGTCTGTTTAGACATTGCTTATACTGTATCAAAAGTACGCATCTGTTTAAAATTTGCGACTAATTTTATGGAATGGTGTGTATTGTGCTTATTTGCTTTTTTGATTTGAATTTATAACTAAATGAAATGAAAAAAAGAATTATACACCTACGTGTGAATCTCCTTAAAAGGAAGCTTCCAAAAAAATTAATCTTTGGAGTCTTGAGAAAGAATTTATTAAAAAATAGCTAATTTGCCTTAAAAAAATAATTAATTTAAATTCAAACTTTTTAAATGAGAGATTTTCACATGAATGTTATTGCTCCCTAAAGCTGTTTTTCTTCAAAATAAAATTTTTGAAATGAAAAAAAAAACGATCTTAACAGGCAGAAACAAAATTCAAGCATCGATTATTACATTCATGTGTTATGAATATGCAAAAATATTCATATTTTCCCGGAGGCATTTTATTTCAGACTTCTTGTAATTAACGATTTAAATTTTTGAATACTGTATAAAAAAAAATATTTTAATGATTTTTGTTTATCATTATAGAACATGTATATAAAGGCTCCATTGATAAAATTTATCCTTGGTCGAATTCTAGGTGAATTCACCGGTGATCTCAAACGCATGCTCAAAATAATAACTTTTTTTCTTCTTTATATAAAAGTGTTTGTTACCGGTGTCTATACCATGAACTTGGATGTGTAAAAGCCGTATATTTATCGCTATAAACAATGAAATTCAACATTACATTTTATATTTATTGTTGCAGGCCTAACTTTAAATGTAAGTGTATGATTGAATACAGAAAAAAAATTGAATGCGTCAATATTGGCGTAGCAAGTGGATTGAATGTTAAAAATAGAGAATTATTCTCTAAATAATGTATACAGCTGGAAAATTTCTAATTTTAGAAAAAGTATTTTTTTTTTTATTTAATAACATGCATGTATACTAAAATTAAAGTTCTATAGTTGTTATTTTATATCACGATCATGAAAATGAAAAACCGAATAAATCAATGAATTTTCTAATTTTAAATAAAATAAGTGTTGATATATGACGTAATTTTACATTGTAATGTTACCGCTGTTATAATAATAGAATTTCTTTTGTTATTTATGCGCACATACAAGATAGAAATGACCGTGAACTACGTCATCGGCGCCAAAATATTGACTAGAAATAACATATTCAAATAAATATCTAATCATATGTGAATATAAAAATATTTAAAAATTACAGTGCGAGTGATTTTCCATTCAGCATCGCATCGCATAACATATTGATATGATGTTTTATCATCTAAATTATTTATATCATTGTCAAATTGTAACACAATAATTATTATCATCATATTTTTTTACTTAATTATTATCATCTGTTAGAGTAATTTGCTAATGAAGAATTGAATTAATTTAAACATAAAAAATTGTGACTAGTCCTGTCATAAATAAATCATTCAACAATCTACTGAAAATTATTTTTTTGTAATTATCATCTAAAAGATATTTTTTTTTATTATATGTAAAAGTAAAAATAATTACATTTGAACCATAATATTAAAGGAATATTACCTGGATAAATGATTTACACCAAAAAATTAACTATAAACTTTTGAAAATTTATTGTTTTGTTTTTTTTTTCTTAAATTTAATTTAAGATCACCACTTGATTTATTTTATTCAATTGATATATAATAACTTGATTGAAGTGATGTGATTACTCCTTAAAATTTTATCCAAATAAAATATTTTTATTGTTACACAATTTTTTTGTCTTTATGTAAATCAACAATTTTCTTGCTTTATGAATGACGCCTACACAATTTTTTTTATTTTTTGTTAAACCACAATACTCGATTGTAATTTTCAATTTTAATAGTGAAAATATTTTCTTTGTATTTTTAATTTGTTCAAAAATAATATATTTTGTGTGATTTTTATCAAACTCTTATATATTCTTGTTTTTTTTTGCATTAAGAAAATACCTTTTACTAGTAAATGTACGTCCGCCTACATTTTACTCTTGAACATATAAAATTCATTCATAAAATAATTTTGGTCTTTCTTTCACGATTTAATAAGCCTCTTATTTTACTTTTCGTTGTTTTAATTGGGATTTTATCTTTAATTCACATAAATTGATTTAGTTTTCATTTATTATTATTTTTGACTTTCATTTATTTCTTGATATAATTTATTTTTAATAATATTCATCTCATTATATATTTTTTATTCATAACAATTTTATTATATTTCTACTTGTTATATTTTTTATTTTTCCTTGAATGTTAACGAAATGGATAGCCGAATACTACTGATTCAAAAACCCGAGCGTACATATAGTTTTATGAATGAAAATGTACCATAAATGGAATGAATGGGAGTGTGATACAAACATGTATGTATTAAAATTACTATATCCAATAAGAATTGTTTTCTCCCCACTCTTTGTTTGTATCCCCACTTTAAGTGTTTGTGTGTTGTGTATGACTGCGTATTGTAAGGTGGTTTTACGTTTGAATGCGCGCGCAAACCACAATGAAAAAAAAAATAATGACGTCATGACATTTGGCACGCGTCTTCTTTATTATATGGTTTATATACATTTTCCCTTTTTTTTTCTTCGTTGTGTGTTTTTACTAAACAAATTGTATTATATTAAAAAACACATAAAAGAACCGGTACATAAATTCATACCAAACTTATATAAATAAATAATGATTACTCTTGAATTTGTGTATATTACTTAGAATATGAAAGATTTTTCGTCATCACCTTTAATAATTCATTTATACATCAATTTTATTCAAGAAATACAACAGTTGGTGCGGTTTCGAATTAATTTAAACGCATAAAGTTGATGAAAACTACTAATTCAGATTATTTAGAAAGAGAAAAAAGCATATGCGTTTTATGTTTCATACATTTCTGTGCTTTCTAAAAAGATATCAAAATCATATAAATCTTTGAGGCTCAGAGCGTAGTGAGATTGGATCAAGAGAACAAAATTTCAAGGCGCTATGAAATCATATGCACAAAGTAACAGAATTCGAATAAAATTGGATTAAACCTTCTTTTTCAATTTTCTCAAGACAATAATTTAATTTTCAAGAAACATCATAACAATATTTATACACACACTGAACAAAGAACATTATTTTGGCTACTTGTTTTATTTCACTTCATTATTACCATTAAATTTCCCTCATTACATTTTATTATTATTTTACGGCTAACAGAAGTTCAACAAGTAAAAACGTGTGTATAACCTTCATATTGAAAATCAGAGTCAAACACTGTATTTATATTTTTTCTTCACTCTTCATCATTTTACTTCAGTGCAGCGAAATGTTTTGCAAAATCAAATTGTAATAGTTGTGGTTTTTCTTGACAAAAAATAAATAATGAAATAAAAAGTTTTTCAACCTATATGAAAGAAATATGTATTGTGACAGTAAATTTTTTGCAGATAAATTTTTTCTTTAATTTTATTATAAACATACAACAAAATCGGACGAAAAATCTGCTCTGTTTATTTACATTTAAAAAACTAATTTTAGCCACTAAATGATTTCACTTCCCACGATTTTAGGTGGTTTTATGTTATTTTTTCTTAGTTTAATTCATACATATATTTAAATAAAAAAAAATAGCAAAAGTTTATTAATAAAAGTCAATTAGTTTCTACATCATCACTATTTATTAATAGACTCACGTAAGAATTTATCAATAATTCGTGGGAGAGTGTTTACTTAAAATTTGAAATCCAATAATTTAGTTTAAAAAATAAGAATATTTTTAGAGTCAATTTGAAGTTGTATTTAAAAAATAGTAATAAAATAATTAATGTAGAGCAATTAAAATCGAGGAAAGATAACTCCATTCTGAAGATCATTCAACTCATTCATATAATTAATTTGATTAAGTACGATGGAAAATGTTTGTGACACTTTTAAAATATACAAATTTAATATTTTCATGAAAAGTCACGTAAATGTGTTTTTTTACACTTTTTTTAACAGAAAATCTGAAAATATGCCACAAATGTCTTTTTTAGATGCATGAACTCTTGCACCTGAACATCAAAACTGATTTTAAACCATATAAATCATGTTGCGGTGACATCTGCTGCGAATAATAAAAAAATCTTATAGTAAAACAAAAATTGTTATGAAAATATTTGAAAATGTTTTTTTTAATTTTGTTTTTTTTTTATTTTGAACATTAAGACATTGCTTGAATGTAACATAAATTGATATTAGGTCATTTTTTTGTTTTCACAATGCTTTTTCAAAACTATTCAAAAGGAGGACAAATGCAGCTGTTTATTAAAAATCAAAAAAAAATGTTTATCTCAACGAAAGTTATTGAATCGGAAAGAACTTTAGCACGCGTTTAATTTCATTCCGGTTGAAAAACAAGAATTGTTTTCGCCAATTATTACGTTAATATACCCTCTATTTAACTTTCATCATCATCATCATTATTTTTCCTTTTTAAGAACAATGTTATGGCAACATAAAATAACGAAAATTGCCAAACGATTCCTACACAATAGTATTAAAAAAAACACACTAAACGAGACAAAACATCATATTAATCATCATGTATTTTTATCGTCATTATACTTTTTCACGTTGACGACATGTCATGAAAAAAAAACGTAAACACAAGTTAACAATTTTCTAAAATAAACTTATGATTAAAACATTTACGTGCTAAGTTATTTAAATCATCTATCTAATAATATCGCGTATTTTTTTTTATCATTGCCTGTATATATACACCCAACTAATGTGTGAAAATGAAAATTCATTCATTTATATATTTGAAGAAAAAAACGTCATAATGGCAAATAAACTATGTTAGAGTTGATGTAAATTATAAACAGATATTTCTTGATCTTATTAATAGTGTGTGTGTGTGTGTGTGAACATTGAAATTCTTTAGATTGTTTACAATTGAGAGAAAAATTTGTATTTGAATTCCGAGAAACCCCTTCTAAAAATGAACATTCTCAAAAAAATTATACAAAAATGTAAGTATTCAGATTGAATTTTATTGCGATATAAAATAGGTTTTATTATTATTTTACAAGTAATTTTAATTTCAATGTATATGTTATTGGACTTGAAATTTAAAATCATATGATTACTCGTTTCCGAATAAACGAACACTTGTGGTAACATCTGTGATAAGTTAAAACGGAAAGTGAATTATCAATAATCAATTAATTTATCGATATTTTATGTGAAAAACAAATTCTGACGCAATCAATTCATCGTTTATTTAGAGATTGCATGATCTAATTGATGTTGAAAAAAGTGGAAAGAGAGAAATGTGAAAAACAAAAATTTATAAATGATTTATTACTTGAAATTGTATAAAAATCATACGTCCACCTGCTAGACTAAAGGTCAATAGATTAAAACGATAAATTAATTAACAAAACTATGGCGTGCAAAATTATTTCTGCTCATCATTTTGTTTTAAATTTGTCACTTTTTTATTATTGTTTCCGTGGTTTTTGATATGATTTATTGTAAAGCAAAAAAAAAAATGTATGAAAAAACTGTGACGCGAATCTAATACGAAAATTTCCTCATTTTATCTTTCTTTTAATCAAAACTACCTCGTCCGGTTTTTTTTATGTTTGTTTATTGACATGAGTTTTCCTACGTCATATGACTCTCCCGGACAATATAAATCAACAATGTGTTTATTCATAGAAGTTGATTCTCAAAAATTATACAACCATTGTACCTTGAATTTACGTCATTTTCATTCATAATTTTCACAGTGATAAACATATTATGAGTTGCTGTAGTGATGACGAGGTATCTACACACATACAATTTAATCATAATTGATAAATCAGTATCCCAGGTGCTACTTTTTTCCTATATTTTACTGCTATACATTTATCATATTATGCGCTTGCGTATTTTTTATTTGCGTAAAATCTATAATTTTAAGGGGAAAAATTTTCATTCATAAAATGCTTGTTAATTCTTGCCCTTTTTCCCATTATGTTTTTTTATATACATAAATTACGTCAGAAGTAGAAACTTGAAAATTTGGAAGAGGGATGAAATTTCTCTACGAAATTTATGAATGAAATATACATATACAAAAAAGTATATAATTCTTATGTATTACATTACAAACAGTTGTACGTTAAATGTCAAAACTTCAAGGACGTATTAAAAATGTATGATGAGTAGTAGGATCAAATCATGCAAAGAACCAGAAATGAGTGAATTAAATTTTTTTTGGAAGGATGACAGCCAAAAATTAGGCATGTAGGTTTCAAGATGATCCAATAAAGTAGAAGCATAAAAAATAAGAAAAATAGAGAAAATATTATGTAATTATCGTATTATGTGCCATTTTGATAGATTTAAGTAGGATGAAATATTGAATTTGATTCTTTTTCCAGGTTTATGTAATAAATTCATACAACTCAGAACCAATAATCATAACAAAAAGATTTTTACGAGTTATTAAAAGTATTTTTTTTTTATTTTCATAGGTCAAGTCAATAACATACATTCAATTTTTTTTATTGTGTGGGAGTGAACGCCACGCGATACTTTACAAATGCACTTTGAAACAAAATATACAAAATCATGTATTTGGTAAGACTTCTGCCAGTAACAGATTCAAATGCTTGTCAAATTAAAACCTACACGATATTCAATATCCTTGATCTCGCAACGAAACTTATGAGTGATACGATTTTAATTGAATTCAAATATGAAAAGGAATGAACGACATTGATCTTTCTTTTTGAATTGTCAAAATAAGAATTATTTCCTGGTAAAAATTAGCTAAATTTAACGTGTGCTCAGACTGAAACGAGACAGAATGTGTCAAAATGAACACCTTTAGTTATCATCAACCAAAACAATCAAGTTGACAAATTTCATTGACACTAATTGTAAATTTTGTCTCAACTCATCTAAACACCTATCTTTTTATTTTCCAAAGGAAAAAATAAAATTAATATATTTTCACTTCAATGTATGATGAAAACTAATAGACATGCATTTGCTATTATTAGACCTTACGACATAAGTGTTAAATTTTTTGACTAAAAAATGAAATTGAATTGATCTGAACTACACTTTGTTGAAAAACAAATTTTTAATCATCATTTGATATTCACAAAACTCAAAACAATTACGAAACAAACTGGTTCTTTTTGACTATTTCCCTATAAGGTGATTCATCAATTAAATCGTATTTTTTCTAACAAATACGGTCAATGAATTTGAAATCATCTTGATTCACCACAAAAATAAGCGATTTATCATAAAATTTATTTATTTTTTTATTAACGCCACGCGTATGCTTGTAACCAAAACTTGAATGATAACCAAATGTCATTTAATTTGGATTTTAATATCATTTAACTTGAAGAAGATTGAAATTTTGAAGTTGATACTTTGATAATGGATGATACAGTTAGAATTACACTTTTGCTGACATTGAATATTTGGAGGAGTTTGTTTAATTTTCAAAAATATCGATAGTAGGTCGATTGGTCGTGTGCTCTCTTGCCTACTTTAATATTTTTTTATAGAAGTGTTATAAAAATATTTTTATAATTTTTAATTTACACGATGTCAATGTGTTGATGATTCTTATTTTGTAAAAATTTAAAATAATTCGTTGGATTTTTGTATAAGGGCGTTGGTGCTGAGAATCTTTTTTTATAATTGAATTTTTTTCATTTATAAACTTAGTGTTGGCGTGTCTGTGAAATGTCTAACTCTTACTAAAGATTTGCTTTCGATACAGAAATTAATTTTATTACTGATAAGAGTAAAAATAATATTATGAATATGATTAAGAATATGAATGAATCTGAAAATATGATGTTAAATCTAATTTGAATCATAACAATTATGATAAAAAAAGAACTGTACGCGTAGTTATAAACAAAAAACCACATGCGACTAATTGATGTTCCAACTTAAATAAATACAAAATGAAAATTTTGTCACATATTTTATTTTTGTATCATTATAAAATCATCTAAGAAACAAAAAAACTTTTAGAAGCAAATGATTTGACACGTTTATGTTCACTATTCATCATTATAACAATAAAAGTCCAACTGAAAACCTCAATACAAATATATAATTTAAACTCTTATGCAATTACAACATTCGTAATTTAAAAAATGACTTTACTCATAAAAATATCCACAAAATTTTAATGGATAAAAATTATTTTGGCACTTGTTGTGATTTTGTACATCGTATTTTCTTCATCTTGTTAATGTCGCTTATAATGTCATTAAACAATAAAATATAATTTGATGATAGACATGATTGAATTGTGCATATAAAAATTTTACACCAAAGTCGTAAGATTCAAACAGAGTTAGTACATGATTGATAGGAGCATGCTGATCGTCCATGTGCCCAATCGTTCAAGTATTTTTCTAAAGTCAAATGATTTATGAAATATTTAAATTATTTTCTATGCTTGTATTTTTAAATGTGTATTTTAAGAACAATAATGACTTTTGAATTACTTTGGGTATCCGTATTTGGACATCATTTTGGAAGAGTAATTCGAATTGCATTTTTCTTTTTTTTTTTTGATTATACACTAAAAATATATTTGCCGTCGCGGCTTTTGCAATAAAATGAATAGAAAATGTCTATGAGAAAAAGTGTGGAAAAAACACAACACCGACGGGCTTAAAACCCTTTTCATCATCTAATTTTTTGCTTACTAATATATATGAAGGATAAACCTTCTCCTCATAAATGAAAGTCAATTTCAGTCATAGATTTAAAAGTAACCGGAAAGCAATTTATATACATTTAAATATAAGGCTACAATGTTCATAAATAATTCACGTTTGCCAAAATAATAACACTTTTAATAAAAATTGACAAGGTATGTGAAAATTTAATAACAGTGGTTGGTCCATTTAATTTTTAAGTAATTCAAAAATAAATGTTTCACCTATGTTCAAAATAGATCTTTATAGAATGGACATCATTCAAAAGGTGAATTAAAATTAAGCAAACCGTATGCATGAAAATCTTAATGAGCCATGTTATTAGGGAAATAAGACAAAATCTCATAAAAAACAGTGAATAGTCAACTAGATACAGACAGAAAATTTTTTGATGGACTTGTAAATTTAATAAGATAACATTACCCGCTTCTTTGTGTTTTCTTGTATTAAAAATTCTAATGATTGCATTAATTACGTTCTGATTTTTTTAATATAATTCTTATGATTTGATATAAGGTGGGTTGAAAAATCTAGTTGATTTGAGAATTTGCATAAAAATAAAACTTTATTCGATATAAATAAATGTTTGATCATAAAAAAATTGTTTATAAATTATGCAAATTTAAATCCAAATAGAAAAAAATATTAGATTTTAAAATGAGTTATGTGTATTTACTTGTTGAAGGTTACTTTTAATTACAGTCTAGCTAAAACTTTTTTTTTATCTCAATTTATATCATCAAACATTGGTTGAAAGCATTGAATGATTAAATTTATACAAACAACCAAAGTAATTGTACACAAGAATCATCTCTTTCATATTAAAGCTTTTTTACATCGGAAAACCGCGATAGATCTAATTTATTTAGAAATTAAGTTCATAATTTGCAATTTTTATTATTATTGTTAACAAATTTACGATTTCATTCAATTATTGAGTGGATTGTGCATAAATTTATTCAAATAATGTATCTTATAAGAGAAGGGCATAAACAAAATTTAAATAAAAACCTAAAGTTAATAAATATGAATGAATGTTACAATGACAATATAACTGAAAGAAACATAGAGCTAAGATAAAGTTTCATTCATAAAAGTTAAAACATTACAATCATACACACCTTTAATATTTACGTTCATAGTCTGTTATATGATTTACACTATGCTATGTTTATTATTATTATATAAAATGTATTTTATATGCATATAACAGCAAAACACGAAAAGTTGAGAAAAAAATAAACTTTTACACAAAGGTTTTATGAATGAAATTATCTCAATTGTTGCTCGTTACATAGAGATTTTCAAGTCCTACATTCATGGGACATGTTAATAAACTGTGTTGCAGTACGCTAGCATATTTTTTTATGTGTAGGTGGATTAATTTTTAAGCTTTTTATTTATAAGTTTCACAGATTTATATCTTGTTGTTGTTGTAACTTTATTTAATGAATGAAATAAATTTGCTAACAAATAAACATATGGTTAAAATATTCAATTTTTAACTTTTTCTACTGATAACATAAAAAATATATAAAATTGAATGAATGAAATAAATGCTCTTTCTAATTGATAACTGAGATTAAACAAAATAAAATTTTTTTTTTTTGATAAGAGCATCAACAAAAAATGTCATTATGCTCCAGGCAAAATTTGTATCCATGGTGTTTTGTGTTATTAATGGAATAAAGAATAATATTTTATAATGATCCTGGACGTATTTTTATAGTTTTACTTTTAACGTTTATTTTTTTTAATAATGACATTAATAAAAAATGACTCTAGAGAGGATAATTTTAGACATTTTAAAGTCAAGTTTATCAAATCAAATCCTACACATTCGAAAATTAACAATGAAATAATAATTTAGTATTTATTTTTCGTTACAAATTATAATATATTTTTCTGTAAATATGATCCTTATAATTCTTTTGGTATATTTTTGAAACTTTTCTATTTGAAAAAACTTTCAAGTTGGTTGCATTTAATTATTTATTTTTGCAAATAATAACCAATATCCAAAATAATATTTAATGAGAATGAGCTTAAAAAAGGCGGAGTCTTTAAACCTTAATTTCTCGTGTAAGATGAGCCTAAATAGCATAACAACAGTAGCTTGTTAAACATGTCAGAGACATGAATGGTTATATGGCTAATATACAAGATGCAAAAAAATCGTATGAAATTTTACTGTAGGAGTATTGTGTATATTTATCAATGATGGTCTGAAATACAATTTAAAAAGAAGACACTATCATTTATATCGTATTACATTGCATTATAAAAAAATTGATAACGATTTTGATTCGTTTTATAAAAAGAATAAAAATTATGATAAAAAATGTTCCAACCCACAATTCAAATTAAATTTTACTTAAATATTACAACCTTTTTTTATTCTTAATTGATCAGAAATATAATGCCTTGTGTTTTGACATCCTAAACTAAAATCAACCAGATAAATGCATTAAATTGTTGCTGGTTAAATTATATTATTTTTTATTTATTAAATCAATTAGCAGGAAGAATAAATTTCCCGAAACAAAATTTATCACAAAACAATCATTATTTTAAGAAGAAAACGGTTGAAGACATTATCGGATAATTTGTCAAGTAATGCGGAACTAAAATAATATTCATTCATTCGAGATAACATAAGTGACCTTTTATTGTAAAAAAATGCGATAATTGATAAACAACAAATATTTTCCAAGAGAAATAAAGTCAGGAAGTGATAATAACAATCAAACCAGAGCAAATTCGAATAAGTGAACTGTTAAACTGTTGGGTTTTCAAATAGATCTCTCAAAGTCACAATGGAAAAAGTACTAATAGTTATAAATAGCTATAAGCAAATTTATCGGATTTATTTTTTGTTTAACGAAAAACCTAATTTTTATAGAGTAAATAACTAACCTGTTCCGTTATTGCCTAGCCATAAAGCAAACAGATCTTCACTCGGTGATGTATGATAGTTACTATATAAATATGGACTAGAATAATCAAAAAGGACACGTCGAGATGGTGACTCGTCTGAAAATTACAAAATAAATGATAAGATTTTAGTAATTACATTTAAATTGAATATTTTTTCCATCATTTTAAAATTAAATGGAGAAAAAAAACGTATTTTAATTGATAACAGTATTAAATGTATCATAACGAAATAATGTTATAATTATGTCTAAAATACTTTTAATTTTATCCATGAAAACAGATTGACACATAATTTGTATGTATTTCATTTTTTTAATTCAAACAAGAGAGACGGCGATAATAAATTGAAAAAGAAGCAAATGAAAAAAAAATGAATTACATCAAATTTACATTATGGTCGTGGGCTGGGCATGCGACTGACTAACATCAATGCAATAAATTTTTACTGATATTTTAATTTATATTCATTATACACTTTTAAATCATCGCACTTATATCATTTTTATTCCTTGCTTTTTTTTTTGTTTTTATTAAAATTTTGATTTACACTTACTTTGAAGTTGACTTGAAAATTCGGCAGCTTTTTGTAAATTGACTCGTGGCCGTGTTGGTTTTGTTGATGTTGCAACAGATGATGTGGTTGTAGTTGTGGTTCCACTTGTTAGTAATGATGCTGATGATGATTGTAGCGAATTTTCTATCAACAATTGTTGTACTTGTGTTATATCGATAAACTCGTCTGTGGTGCTACTGGTACAAGGACGTGGGGCTAAAAGAATTTTTGTGTTATGCAAATTTTTCTTATTACTCCAAAAAAATACCTGTAAATGCACCTATTGGAGGATAAGCAGCACTTCCATAACCGTTGAAATTAAATGGCGAAGAATAAAATTGATTTTGATGTAAACCACTTGAAACAATTGATGCAGATGTACAATTTCCGTTGACACTGTTAATAATACTGTTTGCAGATGAATTATTTGTGTTAGTATTTGTGTTATTAATTATATTTTCACTAATATCACTATTGTTAATATTTGTATTACTATTCACTTGATTGTTATTATTATTATTATTATTATTACTACTGTATACTGAATATTGATCACTTTCACGACGCATAGCTAACATTTTTTATAATTTCAAGTGATTTTGTTGCCTCAAAGTGAGCTGATAAAGACGTTTTTCTTAAAAGAGACAATAGAGGTATGAGGACAAACTTATAACATTTAAGGCACCTTATTTCAATGGCCTCCATTACTTTTTGGCGTTTAATTTATAATTAATAATTTGTTTCATTAAGCAACACATAACATTATAATTTCAATTAAAATAATTTAATTATTTGATTTTACTTTGATTTAAATTTTTTTTTTTTATATATTTTCAGGTTTAATGAAATTTTCAAAAAACAAAAGTAAGTAGCACTATAACTTATTGTGTTGCAATAATTATTTTTTTTGATCTTAATATATTAATATTATGATTTTTCTTTTCTTATTTTAGTTTTCCACAACACATTTAAATTGTTTAATTGAATTTAATAAATGTTTTATTCCTGGAATAAAAAAAATAAAAAGAAAAATATCACTTAATGTATCAAATATAAGGTTATTATTCAAAATTTTAGATGATTGATTGCATAAATCATCAAAGCAAGTTAATTTATGAATCTACATATTCAAAAGAAAGGTTTTTGTTGGTGTGAATAACGTCCCAGCTTTGGCGCCGCTCTAACTTTTAATTATTTCAAATCACACTTCAAACACTAACGATATTGACACAGTTTAATTTTTTTTTTCTTTTCATTTAATTATTATTTGAACTTTTTGGAAAACGTGTTCAACAACTGATGGTTTATGATTTAAACTATTTATCTAAAGTAAATTTTTTGATATTCCTTTTATTATTTCATTGAAAATCAATTTGTATCCAAATGATATGATAAAACCGTAATTTGATTAAAACTATAAATTTTTGAATTTAACTTTATTTTATTGATCAATTTTCCAGGCACCAGGTAATCAAATTATAGGTTTTCCTTGATTCAACGGCTGAATTCTGAATATTTTTTTATTTTCAATTTTATTTTTTTTTGAGTTTTTTCCTGGTTTTTTCTATGGAAACGTCTTTAAAGAATAATTTATTATAAACAACCACCTATGCATTTTCTTTATAAAATGAAAATTTTCCGCGTTTATGACCTATGACATTTCATTTAAATTTTCATGCGAAATCTTTGGCATTTGATGTGGGACGTGTAGGTACTTTTTTAATCCAGGCTCTTATTTTTTCTTTGTTTTTTTTTTTGCTTTTTTCACACATATTTCCATTTTTATAATTATTTAGAAATATATTAATAATAATTAACTTATTTTATTACCTTTTTATTTAATTTTTTTTTTGATATTAATAGTAATTGATTATGGTGAAATTTTAATTATTATTAGATTTTTTATATCAATCAAATCACAACTCTTTAGATATTTTCATATTATTTTTCTATATTAAAATAGTGTTTTTTAAATCGAGTTAAGAACACTTTTTTTTCATAAAGTTGATCACTTAAGTTCTTTTAATTTTAACACTTCATTATATCTTGAATATCATAAGAATTATTTCTTTATTTATTTGTATGAATTTTCATTCCCGACGCAAAGCTTTATTAAAAACACTTTAAATAAATAATATCTGTGTATTTTGTAAAACACTCTTGGTTGGATGCTTTCTTTCATAAAACTGAACTCAATTTTCTCATTTTCTCAAATAAAATTATTTACTTTTTATTTGTTCCACCACTCATAAATTTTGTATGATACAGATTTAACTTGTACAAAATCCATTCAAAAAAATGAATTTATTTTACGTACATTTTTTTTTACTTTGATTTTGAGAATATTCATTGAATTTTATTTCTTTTTGATATAAATTTTTATTTAAATGTGTTATAATTTCTTACTTAATTTAGTAATTTTAAGTATTTTCTAACTCTGATACTTTTTTTATTTTCAAAATAAACTGTTACAGTTCTCAGTTAAGTTTGCCGCGTCTGTGTTTAAAGACGATAAAACGTGAATTGATGTGATTCTTTCATAGACATCGATATAATTCAAATTTGAAAAATATTTTTTTGAATTTTTTTTAAGGGGTTGTGTTCACGGTGTTGCCTCTATGACTAAAAACCAAATTAATTGAATGAAATTTTTCTAGCACTACAATAGCTCTTCTATAAGATGAAGAAGATTATCAAAACAGTATTAATAATACATTTGTATATATATATATCGGAAAATTCACTACCGCGAATTTGATTTTATGCAGCCGCTCAGTTATTTGTACAGTGCAAGAATGAATGAATAACAAAGTGGTTCCATGGATATGTATGTTATTTCTCTTGTTTTGAGTGTATTACAATACACACAAGTTATAACGAAATAATCTCCTCAATGAGCTAAAAAAAATATTGTGTATATATGACAATGTTTAGTATATGTATATGTATCATAATAGTAATAATAATAAGGGCGACGTCATCATTATATCGAGTGTGGGCACTTGAAAACCATGAATGAGCAATTCCTATATATGTCCCGCGCTTTTGGAAAATGTGAAGGCGTAAATTTTTTCTCTTTTTACATTTTTTTTCTCTTTGTAAAAATATAATAAAACAAAAAAAAACATTTAACAACACTTTTATTTAAATTGTATTAAAACTAATACAAGATGTTAATTTTATGAATTATCTTCTGCAATTATTCTATTTATGTTTATTTAAATTAACTTCAATATAAATAGATGATTCTCTATACTGACAAAACTTCATTCATAACCGGCGTTTTTTCTCTTCAGAGCACAATTTAATGACACTATGAGTTATGACACGCATGCGTTAACAACTCTTTCTCGTATTTGAATTGTAGCTCATGAAAAGTGGGGAAAATGGCGCGATTCTCTTTTCTTTTCTTCAACTTTAACCACAATGCATATCATTATTTTTATTGTAAAAATTTCTCTTAACTTTTTCATGAAAGGACAACTTGTTGCTTCTCGTACATTCTTTGTATGTAATAACATTTAATGTAAATTAACTTTTTATGAATGAACTCATTAAAAATTTCATACACATATATTTTGTTTCACGTTTTTGTCTTTAATTACATCTACAATTAGTGGAATTTCTTTTCACATTAATTAAACTCGTAAACTAAATCAGAACTTCCGATTTAACACACACACAATTTCCGTTATACACTTTTTTCCAAAATAAATTATATTTTAGCGCTTCTAATAATAAACATCTTCGTCACACAGGTAAATACGTATGAAAAGTCTATGTGGCTATATAACACAATGTTTTGCAAAAAAAAAATTATTTTTATCTGTTGTCGCGTAATCTTATGACGTTCTCGTTTTTCATTATTGTTATTTCACTTTAACAATTGTTAAATCATTTTAGTACGAAAAAAAATTTAACTATTTTTAGATGTATAAAATCATCAATTATAACATAACATTCGTCATAGATTTGTTTTAAGGAGAAATCATCTTAAATTGATTTATTTTTAAATTTTTTATTTTATTATAACTTTCATGTAACGTCATTGATGAAATCAAGAACAATTCATCATTCATCATATATATTCTTATTTTTTGGCATGCCTTGTTAAAATTTCAAACGTTTAGAGAATATTTTCATTTTAATTTTCAATAGGTATCTAAATTAAATAAAAAAGAATTTCGTCAAGATAAATTAAATGTTACCTTTTAAGGAAAAATGCTTTTATTAAAGAAAACAGATTTGTTTTATGAATTAAATTTAATAATTAACATATCTAAATTAGAATTTTTTTTATAAATTATTTATTTCGTTTTGCTTTTACCAATTCAAAATTTGAATGCCAGTTAATAAAAATATTAAAATAAATTCAAAAAAAATAAAAGTGCCAGGAACTTGTTTATGTATAATTTACCATTTACGGGAGGCATCAGTGAGATACTTAAATATTCGTGTATTATGGGATATTAATGGAAGTACATGGATGACAAAATCAGTGATGATATCATCCTTTCTTTTTTTTTCTGCTCAACAGCCATTTTCAATAAGTTTAAAAGATTTGAGAAAATGTTTATTTCAATTGTATGTTCTTCCAATCAAATGAAATTTCCCATAGATAATTTTGCTGATAACTATGGCAATTTTATGATTGGATGTGAATTTTATGATGGCTTACTGCATTTTACTTAGTTACCTGATAGAAAAAATCCCTTTTTTAAGTGAAATTATACAAAAAGAAATTTCTTCGTTAGATCTTAAATGAAAATCATGAAAAAGTGAATTCGCTAATTAAATTTGCTTTACAAGAGATTTGACATGTGTATTGTTATACGCCTACATAAAAAATAGTTTACGATAAGTTGTTATCAATTATATACGATGTGTATGATCAAATTAAAGATAATATTTAGAAAGAAAAACAAAATATTTTCATTTGTTCACGCATAAAACTATAAGAATCCTTTAGGATACGTCTTATATTCAATGAAATATATAAAACGTAGGATTTATGTATAAATAAAAAAAAGATTATCACAAATTTTTTGTTTGATTCAATAGTATGAAAATATCCTTTACATACCAATAATAAAAAAAATATTGAGCAATTTCTGAGAAATTTCAACTTCATAGACCTGGAAAACAAATAGATAAAAAGGGATTTAATAACAGCAAACAAAGGAGAATTGGAACTTTGATGTAGGAGTTGTATTTTATAGACATCCCACACACAAACACATGCAGAAACACTTCATATACTTTAATATTTAAATTTGATATCGTATCATTTTCGTGCAAATTGTACTCACTTTAAATATACAAATTTGCTTGCCGTAAACAATACACCTGTTGAATGTTTATTGCAAATAAATATCTCTCTCTCAAAAAAAAATAATAATGATTATGTGTTTATTAGGTTTGTGTATTGAAAAGGCGTTTTCGTAGGCAGACAATTAAAAAAATTATCCTTATTTTCTATGAAAATCCGTTTCTCGTTTTTTTTTTATTGAATTTATGAGATGTACAAATAGAAGAAAAGTCAGTGAACGTTTATTTATGTTTTATTTTCATAATTTCTCGATAAAACCAAATGATTCAAAAAAATTTATATTATAACATTTTTTTTATTGTTGTTGTAATCTTTATTGTCAATGAAACTTTGACATAAATAAAATAAATTTTAACATTTTATTGTTATTCATATTTATTTGTCTAACCTTACCTTATGGCTCAAAAAGACATTATTTATTTCGATACAGCAAAATATTTATCAACAAACATTATACTCGAAATTTTCTTATATTTGAAAAGTATCAACTTTCTCACAAGAAATGTTCAAGTGAAACCTTCAGACTCATTTTATCTACTATTTGACTAGTCAAAGTCAGTACGAAACAAAACTTGATGATTCAGAGCCATATTGTATACAATTGCGTGTTTACGACTCCAATCATTGTCCAATTTACAAACAAAATGTTATTTGAATCAATGAACTTCTTTTTTGACATAACCCAATAGTCTGCACAACCCTATTTATAGTAGAATCTAATTTTAAATAGTTTAGTGTCGCTCAGAAATGACTTCGATCCGGTAATGAAACATTTTTTTTACATTTCCAAAACGATTTAAATTTTTGATTGAAATTTGGATTATCAACTAAATTCAAAAAATAAAATGAACGACAGAGAATATTATTATAAAAGTAATTTATAAACATTCAAGAAAATATAGTTAAAAAAATGTCACATAAATTAATTTTTTATTAAAATTTATAGCGTTCAGAAAGATTTAATATTATTTAATAAAAGGAAATTATGTACGACATTTCATTAATATAGTTCAAAATTTTGTTCAAAAACACTTTCTTTTCTTGTTTATTTTTTATGAATTTTGTTCAACTGTAACTCTTATTGCCTGCAAAGAATTTTTACTAGACATTCAGACTCCTTTTATTGCTACCCAGAAATTAATAATTATAGTTTAACTAAGTTGAAGCACGTTCATAAATTAATGATTTGATTTACCGCACGATTGTTCACTTTAAATTTCATTTCTTTTTATTAAAAGAATACGCTTTCACAAAAAAAGTTATATATACAATTAATCTATCATAACAATATTATTATATTTTCGTTTTATCTCATTTATTCTGTTAAGTGAAGTTTGATGATAGATACCAACACTTTTCCAGATCATGGTACTTTATAATTATTGTCTTTTATGTTTCTACATTTTTCTATTAATTGAATAAATTTAACTGTTAGTTTAGTTTGAACATGCGATTGATTCTATGATACCTTTACGTTTACATAGTGTATCTGATAATAACAATAAGAACAACATTGATTTAAATTAAAAAAATAATTATATATTAATGATAAAGAAATATTTCTTCCCTTTTTTGTTATTTAAGTTAAGAAATAAAAGAAACATGATAAATGACATGACATAGTCTTTCATTCACTAAATATGTCAAAATAATCCACTTATGTTAATAAACATAAATATATACAGATTATTTTATACTATTATTTCATTTAAAGAATGCTGGAACTATCTTGTTTGATAGGTAAGTAAATAATTGATTGACAAGTCAGTCATTAAAAATTGATGTGAATCTATTGAAAAATATTTGAAATATTTGATATTTCCAATCAAACCATGTATGATTTATCAGTTACTTGTTAGAATTTATTGGTGTATAATGGTTAGAATTAATGACATGGCACGAGCACGAGGAAATAATAATTGTTATGATTAGGTTGTAACTCAGTTTTAAATAAAATAATCAAGAGAAAAGTTGTCTGGTAATCACATTTAAAAGGTAACAATAAACATTCTTTCAATTTGTATAGAATTATCAACAACCACTTTTAAAAGCCACAGAACTTTAACCGATTGTTAACATTTAAAGTGACAAACAATGGCTTATTGGATTCAGTATCACTTTATATTTCTATTCAAACGATAATGATTATAATTTGCATACTGATTATTGTTCATTCATGCCAAGAAACCAAGAAGTTTCCTTTCACAATGACTGTGAGCTTTTATACTAAGATAAAGAGAATCTAAATTGTACTATCTTTATTTAATTATTGATATCCCCCACTTATGTTTACTTCATTTTATTTTCTTAATAATTTTATTGTAAAGGAATTTTAAATGAGCATTCTTTCTTTTTTGAAGGTAATCATTTTCTCCTAAGATATGAACATAAACATTAGAAGATTCTTTTTCTGTAAAAAAGAAATTTATTGTAATTTATTTTGAATTTTCTAAATTTTGGACAGTAAATAACAGTGTCACACATAATATAAACAGAAACAAAAATTTCGATAGAGGAATGAAATCAAAAAAAATTCTACTTTAAAATGTATATCAAAGTAAAACTCAGTGCCAAGTTATTTTTATTGGGTAATAATAATCATCTTAGCATGAAATATGCAAGTTAAACATTTTTCTCTTCACTATAAATCTTGTAATGTTAAGCAACAATATTTATAATATTTAAAAAAAATATATAAAGTGTGATAATTTTTTTTTTTTGATCAGATTAAGGAAAGTTAAAAGGAATGTTGGCTGGAATCATCTACGCACTAAATGACTTTCAAAGAAGACCAAGTTCAGAAGTTACAAGTCTCTCATAAGGCCCATTGCTCTATATGGGTCTAAGATTTAAGAGCAAGAAGCAGAACAGTGTTCTGTGGAATTCAATTTTTGACCAGGCCAATACTAGGAAATAGTTGAAGGACCGGTTAAGTAAGTTAGTTGTATTGTAATCTGTATTTAAAATGTTACAAAATATCACATATTCATAAAATGCCTTCAAGTTAAAACGGCATAAATTTTAAGTAATACTTTAAGTAGACGTTGTATGAAAATGACACTTCATTTATAGGAATAAGAAATGAAATACAAATAACAAGTATCAAACATATTATTATCACAACAAAATATTAAATACCATATCAAAGGAAAAACTCAAAAATTAGCGTCCACTTGCCACCTGTCTTTTTTTGTTATTATGAGTTTTATTTTACAGTATTTTATTCAACTCAATTGATTTCAATTACTATTTTATTCAAATTTTAAATCGCCATGCGCCAATATAAATTGTACTACGATAAGAATTCAACTTATTTTAATGATAATCTGAAATAAAAGGGCATAAAACAAACTCAGAAGCACGCATAAATATATAAAGCAATTGTCTTACCTTTTATGTAGATAAAACGTTGAAATAACTTACTACTGGTGATCACATAATTGTGATTCCAAATACAATCAATAGGGATATCAACTGATTCCTCTTTATTTGCAATTTCTTCTCTTCATTTTCTTATAGTATTATTAAAATGTTGTCAACCTTAGTTTGCTTTAAAAAAAATCATAAAAATTGGTATGGTATCAATGGACATTTTTCTCATTATATCATTGTTCTTATTCACATAAATGAAAGAATACCGCCAAAGAAATTCAAAAGAATGCCATTTGTATAGTCAGAAATTGACAATTGTGTTCATTTGTCACTTCGGTATCTCAATAATTGGAGGATTTCTTGGTATGACATGATAATATAGTGCAATTTTACAACTCAATCAAAATAAAGAGATTTAATATTATTATTTTTTGAATAACAAGACGAAAAATGTGTTTTTATCGTATGTGTCATATATTAAACTTAATTATGATATTTTTTTTATTACAACTACAAAGTAAACCTTGTAACCTTTCTTGTCTTATATCATCTTTTTTTGATCAATACGCAACTCATAAACACCATTACTACATGTTAGACACCTGTCATAGCATTTGTGACGCCTAATAATTCATTCAAATTCTGAAATGTATTCTAGTGTAAAATGCTATATTTATATCATCCAAAATGTTGTTTTTTTTTTGTTTTAATATGACAAAAATATAATACTATCATCATCATCACCACGTTGTATATTAACATGTTGCATATTTAAATATATTAAAGTGTTGTCTAAAAATAATTGTAAATATCTCCGCTCACATTTTCTTATTATAAATGCGTGGTGCTTAAACCGTTCCCGGTCAACCTGTTTTATATGTTGTTTTCCAAATATTTGTAAAAAAAAAATAAGTGGAAATGAAAAATCTTCATTTCTTTTAATATTTTAAAAAGTATATTATATAAATAAAATAATATTATAAATGCTTTTAAATTTCTTACAACATTCAATTCAGATATTTTTGATAAATCAAAGAATTAAAATTTATACGATTTTTATTTACAGAAAGGTTACACTCAAAAATATTTTTCTTCAATTTTTAATGAAAAAAAAAATTTTTTCGAATAAGTATACGATTAATAAACAGAAAATGTACGACTTTAAACATTTTCTATATAATGTCTTTTTATATTTAGAGTGGCACGCGCTATATTTCAATCAATTTTTTTAAAATTAATATTTTGTGAGGGGAAAAATATTTAGACAAGATAAAAGAAAAATTTATTTTTTTTTCATTTTTTTTGTAAAATGTATCTTTGTATTAAAATTTATACAAATGAGTTCATGTCACAGTTGCTTGTTTTTTTCTTAATTTTGTGTAAAATACTCTTAAAGTGAAATTAAAAGTGAAAAAAAAAAACATTTTTAAATTAATAATAAATATTTTGAAAAAATATGACTGTTTTGTATATAATAAAAGTGTTTGATTTGCAGAAAATAAATATTACATTTATGCAAATTATTCATGTTTTACACATGTACTTACATCGATTTTTACAATATGACATAAAAAAAAACAAATTTCAAAAATATTTAAATTGAAGATTTTATGAACTAATTATATTGAACTTGAATCTGTATGTTATGTTAATTTAATTTAATATTTTGATTAAAAACCATATTAATAATGATAAAATATACAAACATTATCTTCATACATGTAATAAATTATAATAATATGAAATTAAAAAAATATCATAATCTTAAAATAACTTTAATGTTGATTTTCACAAATAAAAATCATATGACACAAATTATATCTCTGGTATTTATTTTTTTCTATTTTGAACAAATATTTTTATCTTCCTTTACTCAACACCATTGCAACATACTGTGAATTCTGTTGCTCATACTAAAATCATAAATCAGCATAAATGTTTTTTTTTGACTTTTTTTTCTACAAATTTTTGCTACAAATAACTTTGTTTTCATTTAAAACAAAATATTTTCGGATGTTTTTTTCCGTTAGTAACATTTATTTTAATAATATTCACATCAAGCTGACTTGGAATCAAATCTAATTATTTATATCATAAATGTTAATCTATCAAATTTATATAATATTTTTTGTATTGCAGTTTTAACTTTTTCATTTCAATTTCACATCTCTTCATGTCAAAATGTTAAAGATTTTTAAGTCCTTCATTTATTATTATTTATTTGTTATTGATTAATTTCAACCACATATTTATCGATTATTATTATTAATAATAAATTGTGAAAGATATTTCAGTACAATAAATTTTATTATAAAATATATGATTACTGAGATGTATTATGATTTATGTATTTAAAGGTATCATCACAGTACACTGCATGAACTTTTACATTATAAGCATTTTCGTATGTGTATTAAAATAAAAAATAATAAAAACTAAAGATGTAAGAATTATATAAATATATTTTTTTTCTTTTACTGCTCTGATAATAATTTTTATTGGAAATATACATAAAATTTACGCAGGAAATTTAAATTAATAAAGTCAATACACATACTGTGAGTCGTCTGCCGCATATTATTATTATTAATTGAGTAAAATATGATATGATAATACTTATAAATCAATAAGTGATATGATGTGTGTTTTTTTTTCATATATATTTTGTCGTATTTTTTTCCTTTCTTCGTATATTTTTTTTAGTAATCTGTGCTAACTTTGGCAAATTGGATGTAAAAAGATTTAGATTATGTTGGTATATAAATGAGCATGGACACAGCATGTATAATAAATTACATTTTATATGACATCATATCACGCACTTTATCTCATTTATTCTCTAATAAAATATTTATATGTGTACAAGTGTTTTATTTGTTCAATTATTAAATATCATCATCATCATTTGAAACACCATTTTTATCTCGCTCTCTTAACAAAAAATGCACAGTAAAAGGTATACAGGCATAGCTTTAATTTAGAAGAAAAAGTAAATTAACGTGATGATTATATAATCTAATTGTCATTTAAAAGCGGAAGACATTAACACGTAGTTTGTTTTTGTCTGTCACTTGGATTACATTTCATAATTTAAAAAAACAGCATTGATGTAATTTTTTTTTTACATAAAGTACTTAACAGGAGAAATTATTTAAAAAGTTTTATCATTCACCTAAAAATTTCCCTTTATTTGTGTTCCGTTCTAACTTATTGACCATATTATGGCACGCGTCGAAATAGTTATTCCAATTTTTAAACGACACAATCATATTGTTAAATAACAATGATCATGATGATAATAATGTTAATATTGAGCATCCGATTTGTATCCAGATACTGTGCGTCTTCTTTGTTTTAACACATTGAACATATGTATGAGATATATAATAAATAAAAAATATTATTTGATTATATAATTGAATGAAGTGTGATCTATTCACAGATCTATTATAAATAAAGTGTTTTTTTTTTATTTTCTCTTTTAATTTATTTATTTATTGTTCTAGTTTGAATGGAAAAAAAATATTATTGTTCCATAAAAAAAACAATTGTTAACCCTCATTCAAACATCATTTGTGTTTCTTGTTTGCATTTAATTATTATTATTATTAAAATGATTAAAATAAATGATTTGATTTGAAATTTTGACACATTTTGCATGTGGGTTTCTTTCATTTTTTTGTTTTGTTTATAAGGAGGTAAAGAAAACTCAATAACGAGAACGAGGATTTCTAATGCAAATGATGCATTTGTCATATTATCAAGGTTTTCTTATATTGTATTTAACTTATTATTGTGTAACAATATTGTATGTTTTCTATCATGTTATTGTTGAAATTTTACATTTTTATTGTTAAAAAAATCGTTTTTGTAAGATTTAAACAATTGTTATGATATTAATTTTCGAAAACTACAATGAGCCCACATTTTCCTACAAGACAAAAAAAAATAAAGATTCATTTTATTAATGTTGTAATAATTTGCAATTTAAAGGTACGTGACATAAATTATTAGGCAATAAGAGGTTGGTGTAAAACGGAAAATAATACATCTATACGTAAAATAACACAATTTTATGATTAATCATATTTTATTGCTATGGATTTCCAAATAAGGAAAAAGAATAATTTTTAGTGTAATTACATTATTTTTGATAGTATTCGATATGGTGTTTCATAGTCATAGTTTTATCTAATATAATGATTTTGGCCTGACTTTTCCATGCAATTTTAGTGCCTCTGAGCCTGAATGGTAAGTTATATTCCGACTCAGTTTTTGAAAAGAGATATTAGTAAAAATGAAAGAAAATCTGAACTAATTTATGTTATTGCGAAATAATATAATAAGACTTTGTTTTATGTATCAAAAATTTCTTCATATTTAAATCACTCATTAATCTTGACCATTTGTTCTTTGTTTTCTTTTTTCTTAATTTAACATCATTCATCTTAAAAATAAAAGTAATAACAATGAAGTTCTTCTATGAGACATCGTATTGTTATTCACAAATTCAAAATTTAACAATAACAAAAGTAGAGAAAAACTAAAATAGAAATGAGAATTTTTTAATGAGTTCGCTTAGATAAACAAAAATCAATGAGGAAGAATGATATTTTAAATATAATTATGATGTCTTTACAATTCATAGTAAAATACCTCACGAATTTATTTTTGTCAAATGACAGCAAAATTCTTTTTAATATATTTTTTAATCTCTATGACAAAACACAATACATGAATCAATAGGCAAATGACTATAATTATAAAAGTGCACTCTATGTTTATATTTCAATAGAATTATTATACCAGGCCACACGAGCACCTGACTCCAATTTGTCAATTTATACATGAAATCTAATTTGTTTTTTAAGAAGTGAAAAAAAAATGTTTTTGCTCTATTTTTTATTTTGTTTATATATGTGAGTTATGTTCATAGAAATTTTCTTCTTTTGTATTGAGTTAATGGGTTCTATTATTACTTTGATACATAAAGGTGGAAAAAAGTGTAGAATATTTTCAAATCAAATGTGTTGACTAAATAAACGGTCATTATTTAACTATCATTATAACTTTTAACTAGACATGTAATTATAAATAGTTATTTTAATAATCTTTTAATTAAAGAATCAAAATTAAATGCTTAAAAATGAGTTAAAGTCAAAAGACGTATCAAATAAACCGCTTCATGTCATTGATCAAAAGAAACAGTTCAATTTTTTATTCTTACTTCATCCATCAAGTATTCTTTATTTGTAGGTGTAATATTTTAATAAAAGTATAAACGTTTTCCTTTATAACTAGGCATGAGAATCGAAATATAATAATTAATTAAGTATCTGTTAAAGTACAAGCCGAAATTTAAGCAGGTATTAACATTTAAAAAAATTCAATGTTTCTCGCAATGAAAAAGATTTTTAATAAAACCGCCGATATTTCTTTTATTTTGATATTGATACTTTATACAGATTTTTATAAATGATAAAATACTGTTTAACATTTATTCCATTTTAACGATATACAAGTGTAAGGTAACAAGTGTACAAATAATTGCTTCCTTAGAAGTCGATCGGGTGCGCCAAAAACTTGAAGTCATGATGAATTTTAATTATATAAAAAAAACATGAATCTAGTGAAAAATTATATCATCGATACTGCATTACTTCAATTGAGTATGTCGTCATTCATAAATAAAATGATTTTTGTTGATGTAATTCAATACTCGGGTGCTGTAGCTGCAGGAGGTACAACCCATTTAATTCTGGCCACAATCAGGTTCTTTTTAAGATGATAGATCACGATATCACAGAAACATACCGTTTCAAGTTAATAATAAATATTACTGTTACAATTATTTTATTTTACAAACCACAGTATTTTATTTAATCTATGGAATTTAATACAAGTTTATGTACCCATGTTCAGTAACTAATTGTTTTACAATTTAACATGTTAAACATTCAATGCTTTTAAATTGTTAACATTAGTTTTTGTTGCTAATTGTAATAATTATGTTGTTTTATATCCATTCCTTGCATTTGGAATTTTAATATATGAAAAAGTATTTAATGTAGTCTAAAAAATTGTAGAGCTTGATTGTGAACGATAAAATAGGAGCCAATCAAAAGATGGTATTCGGCCATTTAGAAAAATTGGATCCACGAGATTGCAGTTTGAAATGATTTTCGTGAACAAAGTCGATGCAAGCGAGACTAACCGAGCCCTCTTAACTTAAGAATGAAGTCGTAAATAAATTTAGTTCAGTCAACGTCTATCATTCTGTAAAGATTAAATTAATTATGATTTAAAATACGAGCACGCTTTTATATAAAAATAAATATATTGATTAAATTATGCATGGATTTAAGTAGTCTACTCACAAAATAATATCACAAAAATTACCTTCAAATAAAGTTGTCAAAATGACGCGAGAACTTCAGTTAAACTATCATAATATAAATGACAACACGTAATCACTTTGATCTGATCTCTTTCATGCTATAACAACATCAATCATAAATATATCTACATCATTTTAAAAATCAAACATTGTGTACATACAAGATCAGATATAGAAGTAAAGATTTGTGTCATGTCTTGTGTCGCGTCTTAAATTTATACAAATATTAAAATATTTGTATCAAAAGAAATAATAAAATAATTAATAATCATAAAAATCTTCACAAAATATTAATTTTAATATTGAATTTTTGAATCGTCAATTTTTCATTTCTACTAAAATATTTGAAACAAAATGTGTTAATCAAAAGTAACTTTGATTGAGTCATTAAAATATTTTTTTCTAATATTAATTTAATATGACATTTAATAGTTTGACAAGTGACTATGAAATTAAATTATCATCTAGTTATAATCTAAAATCCAAAAAAATCTATCATTTGATTGAAACATGAACCATGATAAATTCAGATATTTTGTATATTTTTGTGATAAAATTAAGTGAAAACGAGTTGAGAAATAAAGCGATGTTTCATCTTCGTGTTTTTATTTTAAACTTTAAATCAAAACAGTTTATTCATAAACAGTTCCAAGAAATTTATCGAATATTACTAGAAACTTTTATTCAATTCATTTGAATTATCATGATGAAGTGTTTACAACAAATAATTTAAGAGGAAGTTATTAATATAAAAAATTATATAATGTTAACAATAAGTTCAAGATACAGCATGAGAGTACCTCTATTTTAAACGTGTTTGTATATTTTTGACTATTGTCGTATTGTTATTATGAATTTCCAATGAATTTGTTCAATAATGAAGATTTTGTTTTAAGATACAAATATTTTTTTTTTACAATAAAATAATTGATTCTGAGCAAAAGCTATACTGGATGAAACTAAGGTGTGTTCAAACATACATATGAAAAGTTGTAGTAATTTTACAAGATTTAATTTACTTCAAACTTTGTAAAAATTACTTATTATTAAAAGGTTGTTATTAAAAAAATTTAGAGTTAACAATTTCATCTAATATTTGTGACAAATAGGCAAAGGTTCAAATATTAAATTTCTAAATATAACTTTTGACATAGCAAAACCCTAAAGTCAATTGTCCGTTTGTTAGAACTTGCAAAAACAAAATCTAAAATTAACGAACAAAATCGAACTATACTCGGCTTTGCATTGCCTTAAAAATTCGTAAAACATTTATATTCATTTAAATTTCAACACGGTAAAATAAAATTCATATCATTTTGGATAACTGTAGTTCATATTAAAATAAAATGTGTTGAATGACCGGATATAAAATATTTTCTATTTGTTTGAAGGAAAAAAAAGACAAAATTGAGCTAAAATCCATAATTACCATAACAATAAAAAAAAACAATTTATTGACTTAAAAGTTGACTTTATTGAATTAACTAATACTGAAGCTTGGACATTTTAGTTTTTTTTGTTTTATAAGAATAAGCAAAATGATTTTCAAAAAATATTATAAAATCTGGCATCAATACAAATAATAAGATAAATTATGACAACACTTTAACATGTATGTAATCCCTACGGATTAAAACTTTATAAAATTTTATTGTTTAAAAATAAAAAACAATTTGCTTGTCTCAATGTCTTATTCAAAAATCTCTGTCATTTATATTGGAAAGAATTGTTTTAAAATCTAGCATTACATTATTTTGTAATGCGTTTAAAATGAAAAGGCCTCTTCAAACTCTGCATGTGAACCGAATCATGCTGCTCATCCGCTGTGTTATCTCTTTTTAAAATGTATATTAAGGAAAACACAGAAAAAAATTGAGCTGAAGAGTGATCATGATGTTTCTTGTCAATACATTGAGGTAGGTATGTACAAAAAAAATGTTCCTAAAACTGATCTTTCATTATTATTATTACGAGATCCAATAGTGCTGTGTATTCTCATAAAGTAAAATCACATCATCAAAAGTTCTGCCTGAAGGAACGATACATGCATAAGCAATTTGTTAAGACCTTATGATGATGATCACCATGATTTCTAAAATATTTACAATAATACATGTATGTATGTTTTGCAATTGCATTTAACATGCTCATTCGATGCTCTTGCATATTTTATTTTAAATATTCAAAATATTTATATTAAAAAATAAAAAAAAAAAACGAAGATAACTACATCGCGGATTAAGATAAAACAAAGCGATATTTCACCCTCTCCTCATATTAACATTGATATTAAGTAAGCACACAACAATCACATGCAATATGCAAAAATAAATCTACATTTCGCTGATTGCTTAGACATTCAACAATATTTATGGCTATTATATAACTCATGTGCAATTTGTTGCAAGTAACTTTTATGCATCTTCTTCAGTTTGTTTTATTTATTTGATGCTAATTTCTTTAATGGGATTTTTCCTTTCATGTAATTTGGTTTTCTTTAACTACCATAATGCCATAATATTTGAACTGAACTTTTATTTATCACTTGTATGAAAAAAAATTTCAATTATGATTCACGTTAAAAATTGAATTGAACTACAAAAATTTTAATAGTAACTTTTAACAAAAGTTAAAAAAAATTCTTGGAATCTAATTCATGTTTTATTATTGTGCTTGTTATGTTTTGTTAAACATGTCAAGAGCAACGTGTGTGCACAGAAAGGCCCAACTTTTGTTATATAATAGTAATACAACAGAAATATCTACAAGTAATCTTTTTTTTCATAATTTTACAATGAATGAGTTACAAGTGTCTATTATGAAACAACGAAAAGTTTATATAGAACAATCAATATTGTACTCTTATTCATATCCTCTCTCAATTAATCATCATCATCATCATTGAATTATTATTACAATGAATATATTAAGTGTGTTTTATACCGGTTTTGTTGTCAAGTTGATTTATTTTCGACACATTATTTTTTTATATTTTATTTATAAGTACATTAAAAATGCTTGTTGCAAAAATGTATAACCGGAAATTGTAGTAACTTTATAAAAGTTCATTCAAATATTTAGTTTTTTTGGTTAATTAACCTAGAAACTCAAATTCAAGAGAACTTTGTGTCCGAATATTTACATTATCCTTTGATATGTTTTTTATCATGTTATGAATTGCCTTAAAATATAAGAAAAACCACGCATATTAATCCTCATTTACGATCATATTTATTTGTTTATAACAAATGTAAGTGTTTATCACACCTCTTAAAAAATAATTTGCATTTCGAAATTTTGCTCTCTTATTTTTTTCTTATTATTATAAATTATAATTGTTATGGTGTACGCGAGATTTCATGTTCAGCATAAAATATATCACAAATAATAATAAATCTTCTGCTCTTGTTCATTTTTTTTTGTTTTTTATCTGAATGTGTTAAGAAAAAAGGGTCGTTTTAAACGCACCCAATAAATGTTAACTATGATTTGTGTTTGAAATTTGTATAAAGCATGTTCAAAATTTAGTGTTTAAAATTAATTCATTGCAAAATGCAATAAAATAACCATGTACGGTGGTGTTGAATTATCAATTTTAAGGTTGGCAGTTTGATTCTTGCTTTAGCCTTGAAATTTTATATTCTGATTGTTCCCGGCTACTCAGTTTGAGTTGAAGGCTAGATTAAAGCTCTCAGATGATGATAACGCGTAAGCACAGTGGGTCCTACTGATGGCCTGAGTTTAGGCTTAATACATAGGTAAATACGCAGCGAAAAACTCAAAGTTAAAAGATAGAAGTTCACTGAAATTTATATGAAAATTTAAAAGCAGAAACTGGTATTTCATTATTAAAATAATCATATTCCAATCATATTGGGAGAAGACTCATCAATGTGTTTCAACATATGTAAACAGCAGCAGTTGTTGACAGGCACAAATGAAAAAAGGTGAGGAAAATATTTATTACTTTTTTTTAAAGTAACACACACTCCACTTATAGTTCAATTCACATTATTATTATTGCTTGATAATTTATTACACGCAGCTCTTCTTGAATAAGGGATATTCAATTATTTTCCCTGCCTACTTAATCAAGGAGTTGCAAAATTATATGAATTGAACATCCTTCGACACTGCTAGTTAAAATTGCAATGGTAAGATAATCAAAAGAAGCTGGTTATGTCCAGTATATGTTTCTTGTTAATGTATTTCTTTAAAATATAAACATAAATAAATTTCTTTATTTGACGAGTCTGCCATGCATAAAAAATACACACATTTATATAATAATAATAATAAAAAGCGAAACAGAAGTTGTAAGAAATTAAAATATTTATTTTTTTCTGATCGTTGTATTCACTTTATTAAAATTCATCATCATTACACACGCCAGAAAGGACTACTAATTGTCATTTGACATATTTAAATGAGGTGAAGAATAAAATATATTGCTTTTATTTAAGAACTCTTTTGCGACACGAAATGTAATAAATAAATTATATATAAAACATATAAAAAAAATACTTTGATTTTGCTTCTTATGAAAAAAAATAAACCCGTGAAAATAAACACGTAAATTTCATGACCAATTGAAATACACAAGTATTAATTATATGAATCAGTCAAATAAACAATAACATTTCACTTTTGGATCAAATGATGAAAAAGAAATTTTCAAAATAACCGTTGTTTGTAAATGTTTCAGTACAATTGAAATGATTCTTAATCAAACGTTCATAGCTCTTATAATATAAAATTTGCATACAACATCACTGTTTACAAATAAAAAGGCTCATGATATACAAATGAAAAAAAAATGTAGAACGTCATCTTGAAAGACATACAAGAGCGCGTTTCAATCACAATCTTCAACATTAAAATTTTGTGAATTTCTGCGATTATGCATGGTCTCACGTTTGTTTGTGATTCATGTTTGGAAGATTGATTTTTCGGTGACAAAGACGGACGGACAACATGAGCGCCCACAATACGATATTTTTTTAAATAGACAAGCTGAAAAACATAACACATACAGGCACCATTATAAGCATATAATTATAACACAACGTTATATAGGAGAACAGCATATGACTTGAATATAAGACTATAAGTAATATATAAAGTCTATGATAAAAACTCGATAGTGAAATACATTTGATTTTTGAACATCTGTGAGACTTTATGCTAATTTTGGCTGTTCAATATAACTTTTTTCAAATTATTTTAAGAAAGTTCAATAAACAATAATAAAATTAATAATTTTTAATGTTATACATTTCCAAAAGATTTAGGATATGTCCAAATATGAACATTTATTATGAAACTCGTACATTTTCGCTATGTAAATAAAAAAATATAATAATGTTAAAATCGAAATATTATGTTATTTTATCTTTGGTTTTTCTACGAGAGCTTCATTATAAGCAAATGAATATTAATGTTGATGCCATAATTTTTTTTGTATTCTGTTTAAATCTTCTACGTTGAAGATTTGTTAATTTTGTTTGTGGTGCTGCTATTTCACTAGAATGATTTTATCAACTAAGGAAAAAAATAGATGAAAAAAAAATCTTTGAAAATTAAAAGTCCGTTTTAAAATTAACCACGAAAAGAAGAAGTTAAATCAATTTATACCATATTTTATGTTGTGGTATATTCACTGATTTTTTTATTACTGTTTTAATGGTCAGTGGTGGACTTTCAATAACTCCGAGAGTGTTACCACGTTACTCTTAAAGCCACACTAAAGATTAAAATTAATTCCATAATAGAAATAAACATTAAAAATTGATGATCTTTTACTTTTATAAATTAAAAAAAAAATAAAAATGAAAAAAAAGCTTTATTAAAAACGTCTATATTTTTCACAACTATCATAATGTCCCGAAGCATTTAAAAATCTTAGTTAACATCAAAAGATTTGACAGTAGATACTAAAATGAAGAGACGAACTTCGAACGCGTAGAATTTTATCTGTTAATTTTTATTGATGTTCACTGAAAACACTACACTAAAATCCACTTTTTATTTAAAACTGTGCAAAAAATCGCCAAAGGTCTCTCACAATATTCTTAACTTAAGTTTATTAATTTTACTTTTCACTTAGTATAAATTTTATTAAGTCTTTTCTGCTCTTGAAATATTCAATAAAATCTGACAACAAAGTGAAGTGAATAATGTGATTCACCTTTTAAAACATACATAAAAAAAAACGATTTACAGTAGCAATAATAAGGCCAACAAAACAACTCTTTTGACACTTGATTGGCGATAAAATGCGATTATAATCATATCACAAAGATTCCTTGTTTGATTGTGATTTTATTTGATTTTGTAATATATTGCATCGGTTTTACGGGCTTTTCAATTTGAATCGTTAATGTGAAGAGAAATAAAATAAGAAAAAAAATATGTTTAAACACCTTGCATTTATTTACAATAATGAGTGTTTATCAAATTCATATATAGATATACATAAACCATTTTACAAAGATTTATGATGAAAACGTGAAGTGCACATATAATAACCTGATTAAAATCGTGTGCAAATAAAAATAATCACTGATCATGCTTACACTCACTTCAAAGACTTATATGCTATATAGCGCATCTTTTTTTATATATTATAATAAAAAAAAATCTCTTATCTTCTCAATGTGTTATAATATTTGTTAATGTCTGTTCTTTTTTTGTGGTTTTTTTTATTTTATATAAATTATTAACGCTACATTTATTTATTAATTTTCATTTACAAGACTCATGATGCAAAAAAATAATAATAATCGTCTTAAATTTGTTAACATATTTTATTTGTATCAGAAATTATTATAACTATATAAAAAAAACATAAAACATTGAGATAAGAGAGAAAATATGATGCATATCATATCATTTGTTAGGTGTGCTTCAGGGTAAGATAAGAATAATGTAAAAATATCGGAGATACGTATCTAGAAGACATCTCGAGTATGATTATGACATTAATGAAGATTAAATTAAATTTTGATATATGGAAACGACTTTGTTTTAATTTGATTTCATTTTACTCTTATATGCCGACAAAATATCAACCGCTTTTTAAATTGTATACAGCTCTGTTGAGCGAGACATATCACACTGTGTTGTAATGGACTTGTTGTTGCCTATCACTACATATGACTTTTATTATAAAAAATAAATATAGTCATTTATTTGAGTATTAACCTTTATGAATTCTTTGATTCGATATTTTAAATATTCAATTAAATAATTTCATATATTTTAGTCAAATTATTTTCTAATACTATTCAACTTCAATTGAAAAAAATAGATAATAATAAATATGAAACAATAATCCATTTATCATGAATATGTGCAAAAGCGGCATAACATATTCTTTAATTAAAATTGTTCTGCAAGCTAAGTAAATTCTGTATAATATAAAAAATGACTTCAATTTTCTACATGATTATATTCCACATGTATAAAATTCTAATAAATAACAATTATAGTATATTTTAGATAAAATAAAAATCAATATACAACTAGTAATATTATAATTTTCTACCATCGTAAACATTATATTATACAACTAAAGATTATCTGATTCGATAATTTTTTAAACATAATATTGATTCATGTGCCACAGAGATTTGTTTTTTATTTGTATTTTCTTTTTCTTATGTATTTGCCATTTTTTTTCATGTATGAATAAGGATAAATCCCATTATTTTTAAATAATTCTGATTATTATTAAGATAAAAAGTGTGTAATTTGTTACAATGTATAATTGAGACAATTGAACAATTTATCATAGATTTGAAGATGCTAATACATCATTAATTTATACTTATGCTAATTTTTAAAAGGTGTCACGTTAAAAGTTCGCAAGAACGCGTTTTTTAATTCGGGTTGACATCACAAATGTTTACCTCAGAGGAGTCATCATGTTTCCAAATTTCCTTTGAAGTGAAGGACTTTTACTAGAAGAAAATTACGACACAATTCATTCATGAAAGTTAGTAGTAGGTGTGAATTGAGCTTTAATTAACGATGATTAATGTAACTCAACTTAAACAATTGTGAATTCCTTTTGAGCGGCTCTTCATATTTTCTTTTACTATTGTGTAACATCAAACTATTCTTCTTCCATTAATTTTTTTTTGTAATTTTAAAAAAAAAATTGATTACTGTTGCTGTGTATTCTCGAATTCAACTAAAATACAATAGCAATAAAATGTACAAACAATAATAACAGACTTTTAAAAACTCTTTTGTTAAGTCCAAATAAAAACCTAAATAATTAATTACTGTTTTCTTTAAAATTTTACTGCGCGCTTTAGATTAAAAAAAAATAAATGAAATCATTCATAAAACACACAATATTAAAAATTTAACTACTTATATTATTATTTTTTATGTATATTTACTCAAAAATTTTGAGTGTCGGTCATTTTTCAAAAAAAGTATAATTTTTTATATAGATACATGTTTATGTAAAAAATAAAATAACAACAACCTCAACAAGGTAATTCTAGTGATATAAATTTTAAATGCTATAATATATCAAATAATAGTTGAATTAATGTGATTTTAAGCCTTTGTTACAGTCTTGTTTTACAAGTGATTTATGATTTGAGATTTTAATACAATTTGTTTTTTTCATACTTTCATACAAAAAAAATGTGTATCAAAACATATTTTCTTCTGAATTTTGTGTGCAATTCACAATAAAAAAATATAATAATTATTTCAACGCAAAAATTTTTAATTTCGATTTTTTCCCGGCCTTATTTTATGAACCCTACTGATTCTTCTCTTATTTTAGTGACCCCAAGGAAATATAAGAGATATTCATTAAGAGAAACAGCTAGTTTAGGAGAAAAACATGGAAAAATAGTGAGGTCTTTTAAAAGGAAATCGGTCGGGAAAAGGCATCATACCTTTCTGAGCTAAGATAAATTTAATATTTATTCTGGTAACGGTTATCATGAGAAAATGAGAAATATATTGTGGATAAAATTATCAATTTATAACCAACTGAATAACTACTGATTTGAATAAATGTTTTAAAAAACTACTATAAATCAATATTGTCCAATAAATATTTGCTTTTTCTTATGTGATTTTATTTTATACTGTATTTAAATACATGTGTGTGACCAAAACGAATTCTTTACAAAAAAAACTATGGTCACATTTGATATGGTTTGTTAAAAATAAAAGCGGTGTTTTTTATCTATCAATGTATTTTCCTTGAGCATATTGGGAGGCCTAATAACTAGATAACTAATATTTCATCTTAGGGAATTGATAAACAAAAATTATGTTTATTGATTATAAAATAATTAATATTAATATTTATTAATTATTTAATATTTTTGAGAAAATGAAAGAGTTAACAAAAAACATAACGCTGGCGTCTACAGCACAGTTGTGATAATTTATAGAAGTGATTTTTTTAATTTGATACCATTTGTCATATTCTAAAATAAAATAAAATGAATCGTGAAAAAAATATATTGGCATAGATCGAAGTATCATGAAGTTCTGGGGAAAAAGTTAAATTGTTGATGAAGAAAAAAACCTTTCTTGAACTTTGACACACCTTATTCTGTGTGTTTTTTCTTTTATTCTTGTTACTTAGCGTATATCAAAATTGAAGTAATTAAGACGATCGATCGTTGTATGTGTTCTGATTATTTTTTTTTTCTTTTTCCCATTTATTATTATTATATAGCTTCATTATATTATTTAAAGAGTATCATTATTGTCTCTTTTATAAGTTTATTTATTTGCTTGTATGTTACAGATAAAAGATTAAATCATTGAACACTGTATGACCGTGTTGATTCACCTTGTTTTTTTTTTATGGGTTTTCTTTCTAAAAAATATACACATTTTGTATGAATCATATAACACCACAATATATTGTCCCTCAATAATAATGCATGATGATGATAAAAAAATAGCTTGCGTGTGGCCTGATATAAACTAAATTTTAAACAATTAAATCGAATAACACCATTCAATAAACTTTGGGAAGAAGTTCAGATTTTATTCTGAATGTATTTTTTTAAAACATGATTCTTATATTTTCATAGTTTTATAAGACAACACACGCTAATCCACTTACTTAACCTCTTTCCTTTATTGAAAAAAAAAAATATACACAAAATAAAAACAAAATCTGTTATAAAGAGAGTTTTTTTTACATCGTCACACAATATATGTATATTTATCCATAATAATATTTAAGATGATTTTTATGTGCCTTTATTCATTTTATTGTTACTCTATTGTTCGTCGCCTTACTCATTTATATATAAACGTACGTTTTTGGTGTTATTCAAAATGTCGAAAATGTCATAAATTACATTATTTTGTTCAATCTTAAATACAATATTATCACTTTAATGTTTTGATGTTGTTGTATTCTTTATATTTATTTGTAAGATTTAACTTTATATAACATTTCAATAATAAAATTTGTATATTTACTTTTGACATGTCTGTCATTTGTCTGGTCTTGGATTCTTTTCGAAAAATTTTACCATAAATATTTATTTAATATAACACTAGACCATGATCAGGTCAAATACCACACCTATGGAACATATTTTAAACCTATTAACAAAATAGTTGATTATATTGATGACAAATTAATTATACCACACACATTTATCGGACACACATACATTGATAGTTAGATTGCAAATTATTTCATTTCGTGAAACTTTAAATTAAACTCAATGCTCGATGGAAAAGTCAGAGTTAAGCATGAGATAAAAGAAAAACATTATTTCCAGAACATAAAAATAAGTATGTTGAACAAAATTATGACTCGTGTCAGATTAACATTATAATAAACATGATATAGATTATATTTTTAATCTAGATTTATGTTGCATTATCTAAGAGATTTTAAATTTATAATAATAATAATAAAATCATTATCAATTTAACTCTGCAATATATTTTACCTTTATGTTGTATTAAAAAAAAAGTATATAAAAATCTGGTTATTATTCTTAAACCTATTTAGAGTTGATTATCATTTTATCGTGTGTATGATCATTGAGGCACGCCATTTGATGTAATTTTATGTTCATTTATTCACGATCACAAAGATTGTCAAACCCTTTTTCCATTTGTTGTTATTTTCTTTATCGTTATATTGTAACTGAGGCTGCTGCAACAAACATTATTTTAATAATAAAAAAATATACTAATAATAATAACAACAAGATATATATTTGAATTGCACATTTTAATACAATAAGAAAAATATGCCCCACCTTTGATATGTGTATCCGCTTGTTGTAGAGATAGTGCAAAAAAAAACATTTTATTATTACAATGAAAAATGACAATTGACTCCACTATTTATTTGTGTCGTATTGTGTCTCTTCTCCGAGTACATGCACATACACAGTCAATATTTTGAGATTTTTGCATGATACAAACAAGAATCATCCTTTTTAAATTGTTTATGTATGACTGTCAATGTATTAAGCATGTTACAATAATTTTCATAATGAATAGAGTGATCAGGTTTTTCAAGAAATCAAGCAAGATTTTAATAACAATTAAAAATGAATGTTGTCGTCCTAATCTAGTTCCATTATAACCAATCCAGTGTTAATTCTGTAGAACCAAAGTGTAACAATGGGTGATAAGTTTTGAAATTTATGTTCTTGTATAAAAATACATGACGAAGAACACAAATTCAACTTATCTATGAAAGTCATGTCTTTACTATTTATTTTTTGTTTTCTTGTAAAGTTATCATTCAATATAAATTAATTCGAAATAAGCAATTTCATCCTTCTTGACTTATACCCTGGTTAGCAAAAAATTGAAACGAGGATGTTTTTCTATGTATTCTCGCTTAACAGGACATTCAAAACTCATATGAATGTTAAAATTTCAAATATAACTTAAATTGACTACAAATTACATTTTAAAATAATCAATCAATCATAGCGTGAGAAATTAAGTAACACAATTCACTAATACAGACTTTGTGTGATTTCAAGGCGTCACAAATTAACTCAATCAATCCATATTTGGTGATAATAACTTGTTCTAATTTTCTTCTACTAATACTTAAACGAAACTATTCATATTTTGAATTTCAATTAATATTAACATAGGAAAAAAATATTATATGAATATTTCAAAGGAAAAATAATTCAATTTCCCAGTTTTATTCTGATAGTACAATTATTAAATATATAGCTTGCGGTAAAATGTTTATGCATATCATTAACTTATAAATAATATGGCATTAAAGTGCAATATCAACGTTTATTATTATGATTTAAACATGTTCAGTATATGAATATTTTTATAATAATATTCATTTTAATATTTTATTTTTAAAAAAATGCGATTTTTGCAAAGTTAAAATATGTATGAGAACTGTTTTCAATTGAATTGATTGTAAAAGATTACGTGAATTACTGGAATTTATCCTGAAGAGTCTTAAAAGCAGAAAGAAATGTGCAAACTCATCAGAGTTGCTGTTTTTATATATAAATTTAAATGCATTGCATTATACTTTTATAACATATACTGGTTTTTAAAATTAATTTAAATAACAATAATTTCAATAACAACAACAATAACCAGATAAAACTGAGGTGTTTAAAATAGGCGTATAATATGCTCTTTTATATGAAAAACACATTAAAAATTAATCTGCCTGATGATGAGCCTTTAAGCAGTGTACTGTTGAAAAAAAGATCTAAATTGATTATTTTATATGCTTTTTAAGATCATAATTATTATAAATCAAAAATAATTATATTTGAAATGATAAAAGAAAATACATAAAAATAATAATAAAATAAAGATACCAGCACAAAAAAGGCCATTGCTTGTCGACATCTTCGTGATTAATTAACAGTTCAAACCAAATATGTTTATCTTTGTTACGGCTATTATTGACATACATACGATTGATATGTTGAAAAATAATAATAGACTCAGAAATACAAGTCAAAGTGCTACATAATAATTTATTGATTAATTTTTATATATTTCAATATTAGTTTTTTATTGCTTTATATGCGACTTTGGTGTCACTTGTACAATCAAATGAAAAAAAAATAAATTTATTGCTTAAAAAATTAATTATGTTCTAACATTAAATAATAAAATAAAACTATATTAAATAAATAAATATTTAAAACCATATTTAGTTGATTTTATTATCATATTCTCTTATTGGGATCACATAAAATTATAAGTTTTGTAGCAATGAAAAAAAAAAACTAATCAAAAAAACATTTTTTCGGAAAGAAATAAAAAAAAGCCAAAGAAAGGAATTGATGATATAATAAAAATAAATTTTTGTCTGAATAATAACGCGTTAATGTTATTTTAAAAATATGCATGTGACTTTGATGCCCTATATCGCTATATTATAATGTAATATTTTGATAAACACAAAACGTTAAAACTAATAAAATCTTATATATAATACAAATTTTGAAAGAAAATCACAGCAGGCAAGATTCATAAAACACATAATGATAAACAATTTAGTTTAATAATAATATTGAGTCTTCTTTGAGATTTGTTTTTAAATAGAGTCCTAAAATTTAAAAGAAACAAAATTTTAAAAACCGTTTAAGCTTAAATACGGTAACGAAAAATTGTGAATATAAAATAATTCTCTTTACTTCGTTTGAAATTTTTAAGGTATTTTAAATTTCTCTAAAACTATTACAAAAATTTAACATAATTTTGTAATTCACTTATCTTTTTCATTAAAGGCAAATTTAATTTCGATAAGCTTACGATCATGACTCAATCATGACTTAATTTTTTTTAATACTTAATCTAAAGTTGTTTGTGCAAGTTGTTTAATTCATTCATAAGCCGATAAATTAATTTTATTTTAAAGTTCAAAATATTATTGACAAAAAACGTCGCGTGCTACTCATCTGCATTAAAATTATAGAAGTAGATTATTTCAACTCATATTATAATGGAAAAAAATAAAAATTTAACATAAAAGACACTCAATATAAAAAGTTTGTTTGTATTCATTAAGCCAATATTCAAATTAGTTTAACTGTCATCATCGTTTCTCTTATTTTATGCATTAAATTATGATATTAAAACAAAATATGTTTGAGTAATCTTTGAATATTAATTGATTGGTAAAAAGCATAAACTCCATTCAAATGAAAGAAATATTGTAACTTTGATAAAATATTTTAATTTTCCTTTAAAAAATACTAACAATCGATTAGGGAATGAATCGAGTAAAATGCTATTAAATAGTATTGACGCGAAACAAAATGTATATTTTTAACCGTTTTATCTACATCTAAATCGAAAGTACATTTACCCATAAACTTCTGACGTATAAAAGTTTTATTATTAAAATTAATGATATCACAATACACTTTAACGCAATCACTGATATAAAAATAGAAGAAAATTGTTACCTGTTACGCATTTGAAAACCATGAAAAATCAATATATCACATAATATTTTCAAGTTCAAGTACAAGTTATGAAATTTCCCCTTTTCTCCTAAAATATTTTACGCTAACATTCCATACATACATTAAATTTCATTCATAAACCGCACTAACATAGAGCTTAAACGTACAATCTATCTATAGATATAAAATCATGAATGAAAAATCAATATTGATGACGTAACTTACTACTTTTAACTTTTCATTCATAAATTGCTTGGCATATGCTGGTAAAACAAAATCGTACTTCATTTTAAAATTTAGGTCACAATGTACGTTTAAACAATTCTGTTAGAATATTTTTTTTCTTTTCTATACATATGCAACTTTATATGCGTTGAATAGATGAAAAATTGCATTAAATGCACGTGATTGCAATTCAACATATAAAAATTATTATAATTATAGAAAAAGAATCATTTAAGCGTGACATGTATTTGTAATATGAAAATACACACTTATGGATGTTTTTTCACACTCCTACACACACACAATTTGTTTTAGTATAATGACATAAAACCATATTAATCAACAATGTTAAATGTTGATGATGGTGGAAAATAATGTCCTTTCATTATTATAAGAAAATAAACTAAATTTGACGTAAATTGTTTGTTATTTTCATTATATAACTTGCAACGTAAAGCTTCACATTTAATTTTTTTTTTATTTATGTAATATGTGAGTTTGTGTTAATTTTATACTAAAAATAGATTTGATGGTAAAAGGATTTGGTAGCGCTACTGTTATTGTTGTTTTTTTATGATAGAGAAATAAAAATCTCTCGATTAGGGAGTCCGGGGATTTAGACTATGTCGAACCACCAAAAAATATGAAACAAAATAATTTGTGTACTCTCAGAAGCGAGAGACAGTGTGACTCAGAAGTGATTCTCAAGTGATAATTGATAATTTTTGTTCTTTAGGTAATGAACTTCTAAAATTTATCCATATAATGACTTAGACTAGCCTACTCTGAAATGGACACGTATGCGGTATGTCTACAATGAAAGAGAACACGAGTCAGGACATGATTAAAATATTATCCAATACCAAACATACATTCACAGAGTTGCGTCTGTTTCACTTTTATATATAATGAAATAAAAATAGCATTATAAACAGAAATGAAACTTGTGTTTATAAATTTCAAAATCATGAAAAAAATTAACCATTATGACGCACAAGGAAAAAAAACAAGAACAACAAATATATTTATTTCAAAACAATTATAATTGATTATTTTTAATTTTTTTTTTTTAATTGGACTAGTGATGTCAGTTTTATGTAATAAAATAAATAATTTAATGTGAAATCCAGAAAAAAAAAGTTACATAAGGAAGACTTCATGCCAATACCAGAATGATTTCACTCTTTGACCTTTTTGTGAAAATTCCATTATTTTTCATCTACTTTTATTTAAATAAAAAAAAATACAAATTCATAGACTTTTAAAAGTGACATCGTAAAATAGTCTTACACAACAATTTTTTTCCTGAAAACAGACAAGATAATAAAAAATAAATTATATCATAAGGATGAAAAACAAAGGAAAAAGACGAACGTTATATCATTTTAAAGTATTTTTTTATTTCTAAAGGTCATACTTTTGTTTCATAATCACTGTTACACATAAATTGGAATTGAATGGAACTCTTTTGTGCTTGAGTATAGCACATGATTCATCACTAGACCTATCAAGAGCAGATATATATTTTTTTTTATTTTTTAGTAAATCAGGTGATTAAATAATGAATGGAAATTGAAGGAAGCAGAAATAAAAAAAAATATGATACCAGCAGTCAGGAAGTCATGTCACGATTCAAAGGTGTGTTGAGCTTTATTTAAGTAATAACAATAATAAGGTGAGATATTTTAATAAGGTGAGATTTTTCTATTGAAATGCAATTTGCTTGTAAATTTGTCATTTTCTTGCTGATACAAAATTTATTAACTGAATCTCGTTATTCGATTTAGCTTATAAAATAAATATATATTTTTTCGTTTGTCATTATTATTATTGTCTTTTCTCTTCTTTTTTTTTCAATTCTCATATTATCATTGGATGTTTTATTTATTATTTATTTGCATACATGTACTTTCATCATTTTTTTATGTTACTTCTTTTCCAGCTAAGAACATACAACAAGGTCGTGACCTGTCATTATTATTATTACTGCTACTGAAAGGTATACAATGTTTCTTGTTCTTATATAATTTTTTTTCTTTATTTTTCATTCATTCATGTTGTGATAAATGAAGGAAAATATTACAAGAGGAATAAAATAAAAAGTAAGTTAAGAGAAAAAAAATTTGCATGAAAGAAATTGAATGAAATGAACGTGCTTAACTTTATATGTTTATTACAGTTGTTATGTCCATTTGTTTATGTATGTCATGATTATATTATATGATCGTATTTTCATTTTTTTTGTAAATGTAACAACAAGGTACAATGTGAAAGGAATTCATGTTAGTTAGCACATTTTAAATAAACACGTTTATTTTGTAGTTTGGACACAACTAGTGAAATAAGACGGTGAGATTAAACACAAAGTCCAGATGATGAATCATGATCAGTGAACAACTTTTTTTCAATTAATTGAATAATTTTAATTCAAGACTTCTTATAAATAAATCCAAAAAAAAACTTCATTCACAATATTTTTATATGATTTATAATATAATATCATTTTATTAAATCTTTGTATTTACACATCACAATATTGAAAGCCTTTAAAACTAAATTTCATTCATAAAAAAATAAAAAATACTATAAACATTAGTCTTTAGCGTAAAATCATACTCAATCAACATCATACGGTATTAAAGAATAAGCTAAAAGCTTATTTGAGATAATATTTACCATTAAATTATCATACATCTGTATAACATATACATACAATGCAGAAAAAAAAATTATAATATAAATGAAATAAAAAGACAAATAAAATTACAAAATATTTATTTATGTATAATTTGATTTGACAGCGATTTCCGGTCCATACGTGTAGTGTTGTGTGTTATATGACATAAAATTTATGCATTATATGTTTGCATAAACGTTCAATTTATATTGTTTATTCATGATATTATTACCATCTTAAACATAAATGAGGCTTACAAAAGATTTACACGATGTAAATTATCATCAATGAAAGTTGAAGAAAATGGGCTTGTAACTGTATTTGAGATTTGATGATCAGATTCAATGGTGTTGTTGTTTTAACTATACATAATAAGAGATGTGAGTAAAATTATATTTTAATTGATTAACAATAATATTATTTTTACAATAAAAAAATCGTTATAAAAATATTAATTACAGTAGCATGAAGTAGCATCAACACTCAATCTATCATTCCAAAATTTGATACACGCGTCCGCCAAATCTCTATTTAACCGATTAATCATTGACTACCTTACTTTTTTATAATACTTTTATATTTATTCAAATCTAAAAAGTGTGAGTGTGCAAAAGTGCCGCTACAGCCTTTATGGGCTATCGCAGACCCATAGTTTCTTCTGAAACTTTATCTTATTTTCACCGGCCGAGGTAGCATCATCATTAGAATTTTTGATTTTCATATAAAAAAATAGAGTTGCCGAACAACTTTTGGTTTAAAAATCCGGTTTTTCAACAAAAATCAAAAAATTTCCACGAATTTCCCGGAAAATCAAAAAAAAAAATTATATCACTATAATCCTCTCAAAATAAGCTACAACTTTGCTGAAGACACCAAAGACCTAGGACGAACTTGAAAAAAAATTTTTTTCCATACACATGAATTCTCTTAACAGAATGTGGTTACATCGCCTATAAATGAAAAGTGTATTCCGAAAATTATTAAGTCGTTTAGGTTATTGGGTTAGGTTCTTACTTCAGATAATTCTACGAAAAATAAAACTAAAAAGTCAAAAATAAAAAATAAAAAAAAATATAAAAAAATGATAAAAAGCGTACTCTATCCTTAGGAAGTTATTAACTTCTAAAATAAACTTTTATGAGGAGGGGATGGGTAACTAAAAAGTAAAAAACAAGAAGCTTTCAAGTAAAGTAAAACATTTGTGATAACAGCCTCACAAAATTTTTAAAAGTTGAATTTTGAGTATTAACCAGACTTAAAAAAAATTCAACTTTTAAAAATTTTGTGAGGCTGTTATCACAAATGTTTTACTTTACTTGAAAGCTTCTTGTTTTTTACTTTTTAGTTACCCATCCCCTCCTCATAAAAGTTTATTTTAGAAGTTAATAACTTCCTAAGGATAGAGTACGCTTTTTATCATTTTTTTATATTTTTTTTTTTATTGTCTAATCACCACAATATTTATATACTTTTATATTATTATTATTGATATTGTTATTAAAATAAATCTTCGAATTATTACAAGCACAATCATTCAAATTTAAAAAGAATAAAAAAAATAAAATTAATGCAAAGTGTTGAGTCATCGTACACATGGAAGCTTAATAAAATAATATTAATAAATATAATAACTGTGTTGAATCAAGTAACAAAACAATAGACTGTTTCATTATTATTATTGTAAAAAAATATAATAAATTCAATTTTTATTATTTTTTACGTTTATCATTATTATGTATGTTTAAAAATAATATTATAACAAAAAAATATTTAAATATATAATAAACATTAAAGGCAGGCATTTAATGTTTTTAAACAACATCAAAAAAAAGAGCAGTGAAGAGATTGTCATGTCCAAATATGGAATAGTGGTGTGTTGAATGTTCATAAATGTTATTGTTATTAGTATATTATATTTATTTTGTGAAAGAAGTGCATTGCACGCGTTATTATTGTTTATAGTCTCTAAATTGAATGCTGCAATCATCGTTTTTAACATATTAAAACGCTAGTCATCTTTTCAACAAAGTATAAAACAAAATTAAAAGAAAAAAGGCTATCATACGGTAATACACCATTTAGGTTATCAAAAATTGTATCCATTAATAAAAATTAATGCATTTTTCCGTTAAGCAAGAAGTGTCAATTTATTTTGATTTTATAAGTAATTTAAAAACATAAAAATTATAAAATCACTGAAGTAACTTCAAGAAAAAAGAGCAAGATAAATCAAGGCTCTATATGCTAGACACGCTCAAAAGAAGACTATGAATTGTATACTCTGTTTTTATTTGAGTAAGACCCTGTGGAGGTTGTGTAAAGTTGCCAGAGATGGATACAAATTCTAGTTGATTTTGAGATATCATAGGAACAAACTACCGTTCAAGTCAAGGGTTTTATTTTAGCGAAGCTTAGCTTTCAAGCATTCAATGCCACAATTTTCACAAAATATTAATATTTGTTAACCAAAAAGAGGAACATCTGGAACGATATGAAACATAAATAGATATTATTATCCCAAGATATTAAATACATAATAATAATAACTGATCACATCTAATCTTAACGAATCGTCTAGTAATTTACATACATGTGCAACAAAACTGAAAAGACACGCAAAAAGATAAATAATAATCTGCATGAGAAAATCCTAAACAAAATACATATCATCAGAACGCCAACCGAACATTCAATGCAGCAAAACATGTATGTTTATATATTTTACTTTACAAAACAAAGATAAGGTCAAATGCCATATATACTGATTTTGAACCCTCAAGCTATTAAATGGATCAACTAAAGCAAGTATGGTTAAACTTTATTTGGGCTAGGCATTCATTATGAAGCATATATTCTTCATATATATTTTAATAAAGGTAAAAAAAATAAATAAAGGAAAAAAATAATAATAAAATAAAATAAACGGAATCATTATTACTTTTTAAATGAACCAGTCAGCATTATAAGCACTATACTCACATAATATACACAAAATAATAATAATAATAAAGAATGAGAATCGCGGTAATTGTAATATAACTATAATAAAAATAATGTTGTGCTTGTCGTGACATATGATGGGTAAAGAATCATATTTACGTTGAACAATGCAACTTTTCTTTTGTGTGTGCAATTAAAGTTTAAACGCGTTTAAGCAAAGCAATGATTACATGTGATGTATTCAATTTGGAATTACTCGTCGGTTTGACTTGATACAGGTTTATTTAAAGATGAAGAAAAAAATATGGTTTTAAATTGATTCTCTCAGTTGTCTGCAAAGAAAATATTATTAAAATGACTTATAAATAAATATTGTATATTAAATTAAATTGGTAGAGTGTGCTTCAGGCTTTTGATGAAAATTATTTACTCAAAAGGCTCTTTTCTTTCTATTTCTATAAAAAAAAAAATAATTATTATAATTGATGAGAAAAAATGAGACAATCTACAATAAAAAAAAAACTCATTGTATTTTAATTCGATTTATAAAATAAATAATTTATGTTAAATTATGTTAATTGAACAGTCATCATAAAACAATAACTAAAAAATACAAAATTGTATTAAATACACTAAAAATGACACGAATCATTAACTTTATATTAAATTTATTGACGAGATCAAAAGTCAGGTATAAAATTCAAGTGCATTTATATTTTTTTTTTACGTTCATAAAATATTTTTACAAATTTAAATCAAAAGACACATGTGTTTTCATTTAATCATCCAATTATCGGGTTAAATGTTTCTGTCTCCATTTATAAACTAAAATATTTTTTAAGTTTCAATGAAATACGTTGCGTGATCAATAAATCAAGTACGGTTTATGAGACTTTTAAAATGTATTTCAATGCGAGAGAGAGAAAATTCATCTTTGAAATTCAACACATTTTTTAAAATATTATTTGCATATCATGCACTTCCAAATAAATCCTCAAGGATCTAACCGAATTTTTTTCTGTCAAAATTATAAAATTTAAAAGAAAAAAAAAATCATGTAAATTGTCTCATTTACTTTGCAACTGAATTTAATATTGCATGAGAAAAACAGCAAGAAAAAAAAAGAGTTGGAATTTAATTTTATTTTTTTAAGCCGCATTCTCTTCCAATTCAAATAAAATTTTAAAAGAAGTAATAATTATTATACTTGGGTGATAATAAAATGTAATATTGCGTGCGCGATTAATTCCACTGATAAATACCTGTTAATATCCTATATTAAAAAAAAAAATTATAAAAGAAGAAACAAACAAACTAGCAATTCAACAAAAAAAATAACAAACCATAGTGAGAAACAATATAATAAACACATATTTATTGAATTGCCTGACATTATTATCTTATCCTGTATTACGAGAATGTGTAGCCTTGCTTACACACACACACACACACACACACACACGTATATAATGTTTAAATTTTGAATCAACTCACAGATTTAAAGTTATATTTTTAATGGATCAGATCATCAATATCATCAAGCACATGTTAATATATGAGTGCCTATAAAATTTATCAGGCAATAAGCAATTAAGATTCTTTTAGGTGATAAAATGTATAAATCTGTACACAATGAGCACAATTTTATTTTAACTTTTATCGTTAAGCAGAAAATTATTTTGTTCACATTTATATTTATTATCTGTATTATTGAATTAAAATAAATTTCACTAAAGCGTTCATGCAATGTCTTGATAATTTTTAATTTTAAATAGTGGCGCTTTGATCGCCCAACACACGAGATTCTAAAAATATTTTGATAAGATTCTTTAGATCTCACATTTTCTTTAAAAATTTATTTATCTTCATGCTTCAATTGTTCGAAATACCTCAAAAAGAGCAGTAAAATCATTGTTTGTTTAATGCAATGCACTTTATACGCGTAATATATTCAATTTTAACAACAACTACAAAAAAATGTGTTTGTCATGTTAGACACTTTTCAATCTTTTATTTGTCTAACACTTCATTTTGCTTCAAATCAAAACCAGAACAGAACAAAGTGGAAGAGAGATTCCTGTACATGACAAGACATGTAGGAATTTATCCAACACTGTTTATGTTATATGTCAATCAATCTCCTTTTCTTTTAGATAAATTATGATGTTAGAACAATAGAAAAAAATAAAGTTGTTGAGATAAGAATATCTGTTATCTTGATGGTTAAAGGAAGAAAGATAATTAATTATTTGTTTTAAATTAATTGAATTTTAAAAATTTGTTCCACTTTCTAATGAATTTCTTTTTTTAGGAATTTTGATCAAATCAGAGAAAGAAAATATCAATGCCATTCAAAAAATGCTTTGTTTTATGAAATTGGCCTGAATTGGAAAAATCAAAAATAGAGGAAATAAAACAAATATGTTAATTATTTTATTTTTATTTTAATAACCATATCATTTTAATACATTTTTGATCTTAAAAATATTTTTTTCTTGAAATAGCAAACGATGACAACATTAATGTAATAAATTGTATACAATATATTAAAATAAATAAGCCATTTTGCGTTTATATTTTTTTCTCTTTATTCATTGACTTTTTTTAATTTAAGTTAATGTATTTTTTTTTAAATTTACATCGTTTCATTTAAACAGTTTTCATATAAACTTCTTAAATACATTCATTTAATGACAAAGATACTTAACTTAAATAATAGTTACTCGTCGGGTAAGTTCGTAACTTGTTGATCAAACTCCTCCTCAATCAGGGGAAATAAGATACTAAGACAAAAACTTTTAAGTCGCGACGTCACCGATAAATTAAAGTAGGCGTTTACTGTAAATATGCGAGTTTCTTTTTATACTATTTTTTATCCTTTGTTCAAATTGTTTTTGTTTTTTTTTATATACGAATATGTGCTTTTCCATCACATTAAATTCAAATGTGTGTGCCAACCGTATAAGATGCAAAAATTAAAGTTATTTCATTATTATTATAATTATGATAAGGAATCACAAGTCAAGAATTATGAATTTGAGAAATATAATTTAATTGTGAGTCATCATATATTATATGATTAGCATACATTATTATTTTTTCTCTTTTTAGTAGCATTCACTGAAAATATATATATAGAATCAATTATCTACGGTTAAGATATTAAATTAATTGATTTAAATTCAATAAAATCAAGCTTTTTGGATATGAAAAAAAATTAAGTCGTTCAAAAAAGATTATTTTTTTATTTGGCAATTTTTGAACAAAAATTATTTTAAGTGGATTAAGATAGACACGTAGAGGTGATTTTTTTTTGCTTAACATCAAGTGATGCAGAAAAACTTATTGAAAAATTCTACATCACACAACTTGATCTCATTGTCCTTCGTTCAGAGAAATAATAATAAGGCCTGTCATCCTAAATACCTACCATTTAATGATACATACACAATGGCCAGGAAAGAATTGATTGAATCAAAGTTAATTGAATAACTAAAATTGAAAAGAATCATGTAAAAAAAAGGCTTTAAATTATTAACCTAGAAACATTAATTAATCAAGGAGTGTCAATGTTAAACTATACTTGAAGCTCTCTAATTTAAAATAAGTACAATATTCTATTATATTATATAATTATAATAAATAATTGACTGACACCTCTTCAGTTTTTTCCTTGTGATTATTTTGAAAAATAAAAATTATAATTATCATATTTTTATTGTAAGTATGAAAACAAAGAAAAAAAAATTATTAGCCTTGACCACATTTCAATACCTTTCAGTGAATCATTATTAAAACTGTTAATTTAAACCATTATTTGAAAGTAAGGACAACTTCCGTATTATTTAAAGACATATAAAGGATACATTTAATAATAAAATATAAAGAAATTTTAGCTGATTTTATTATAAACAACATAATATATTAAAATGTATATAAATTTAACCAGTTTCTAAGCATTAATTAAAGACCATATGGTTAGAGGCTTTTTTTCGTGTGTAAAATAGCGTTTTATATGCATATTTGTATACAAGACAAATGAGACGCGACACATATATACAACAACTTGAATCATTCACAAAATGTTGATTATATAAAGATTTTAGTGAATGGAAAAATATACATGAATATAATAAAATTTGTTGTGTGAATTGAAATGTAGTCCATTTAAGTTAAATATAGAAAATTTTTGGCTTATAAACCATGTTCAAAATCTAATAAAAAGGATTCTAATTAAGGTTTTAAGGAAATGAAATGTTTTGATAATTTGCATTAATAAAACATCAGGTAAAAGTTTCATAGTTTCATGTTACAAAAGATATTATAATTTATGATATCTTATAAAATTAATCTAAATAAATAATGCACTAAAACCAGATATTGCTGTATATAACTTAAAGATATGAAACACTTAACAGAAACTAATTTAGTATATGTTCAAACTTGTATCTGTTTTGTTTTTATTTTACTTTTTTAACTTAAAATGCAAATTAACTACTTACATATTGAATCTGTTCCTGTTTTATGAATGAAACTATATTTTTTATACTACATTCATACCTTAGCAATTACCATTTTATTATACGTGATGTAATCTTACCATGCACACTCGTATGGCTAGGTAGTACCAATATATTACAAAGATTTACTTCGACTTTATGAATGAATTTATAAAAATTACAACAACAATAACTGTGTTATGAATAAAAAAAAAAGTTGTATGATATACTGCTAAAATTTCGTGATATACCGATGTTTGTATGGTTACATGTATAATATCTGTAAGTTAATAATAAAATAAATTATCTATCAACATTTATGAATGAATTTACAATATTTTTTTAAGTCCATTCATAAAATTATTAATTGATATTATTTTGTTGAATTAATAATGATCCAAATTTTTGTTTTGGATATTTCGAAAGTGATATTTAGTTTCGTAAATGAATCGATTGTGAAATTTAATGGGCCCTACAATAATGTTCTGGCTTGGCCTAGTGATAAACTCATTTTCAGAGTTTTCTATTTTGCACTTTTTTTGCAAAAGAGGTGAGCACGTCCCAATCTTTACATTAGAAGGTAAGACCTGGGATGAATGTCTAAAAAATTATAAGTTTTTACCAAAATAAAATAATGAATAAATAATTACATCAAACCGTTAACATATGTTCATAAGCGCATTAAACGCGTGGTAGCTAAAACAAACCATAAATTATCATTGCGTTCTATACCATTATTATTTGTAATTGGTTACCGTTCATGTTTAAATACGATGATTATTCTCTTAGTCTTATACTTAGAACATTATGCACATTAAATTTAAGTAATGAATCATTAAAGATTTGGGTGCGAATAAGTGACAAACCTAAAAATCAATAGTAATTACTTATTTTTTTTACCATTATTGTGCTAATTTGGAGATATGCACTTGTAATAATGTTGTTTTTTGTAGGAGTCGGATATGACTCAATTGTAATTAAGCATAAATATTATTTATTACAGGAACAAGCCCTTATTTTCATTAACTTCATTTCATTCCAAAAAATAAATTTAAGAGCCTCATCCTAATAAAAAAAAAAATCAAGAAACAACAAAAAATATTCATTCATAAAATTTTTCTTTTAAATTCAACGATAAAGTAATAAAAAAACTAATGTTGATGGTTGAATACCTTGAACAAATAGACACTAATATATTTTTTTTTACAAAATAGCTTTAATCAAATCGCTGATTGGTTAAAAATGACGTTATTTAATTATTTGCGTTTTATTAATAAAAACTTAAATACTGACATTAGTTGTTTTTATGAATGAAATTTAATTTCAGTGTTCTCTTAGAATTGCGTGGGAGCTATACCATAAATTTTGTTGATCTATAGGATCAATATTCTAATACAGATCACATGTATATAAATTAAAGTTGTAATTTTACATACATTATAATTAATAATAAAAGTTGAAAAGTGTGTTGTAATTGAAAACTAATTTATAATCACATTTAAGGTTCAGATTTAATTGAAAATTGTAATTGCAGTTTAATTTCCCAAATGATAAATGATTTACAATCACTGAAATATAAGTAATAAATATGGTGTAATTTTATTTCAGTCTGTTCTAATCTAACACTTGGTAAATATTTTTACAAGTATTTAAAAGAAAAACAACAGTGTTGAAACCACTCCATTGATTAAACCTGAATGACAGCTTCCGTTTTAACAAATTTAAAATAAATGTTGAAATTATTTATTTGCATAAAGTGTCTTTTTTATTTTTTGTTTTATTTAATACTACCTGTAGCACTCTGTTTGCTTACATTTTTTTTTTATTTTCTTCAATCCAAATATTCCACAGAAAGCAACAACATCAGCTACTTGTTAATTATTAACCACATAAAAAACACGAAGACATATGATAATGAAGCAAACATTAAAATTTATTTTTTCTTTCTCTTATGTGTATTTTTTTATTTTATTTAAAAAAAATGCTCATTTTATATGACCAAGCTACATATCCCAATAATGAGATGATAAATCCATACAATTAATTCGTAGATAAATTATATTTCTGCCCGATCATTTATCTACATATATGTCTTGTTGTTTGTCTATGAATGATTTTTTTTTTCATATGTTTTTTTCTGTTTAATATAAAATAAGAAGAAAAATGAATGTGAAGAAAAAAAATGTAACGGTGACAAATTTACGCGCGTGCTGTTATTAAGTGTCAATTGCATGCCTTTTAAAATGATATTCGGCCACAATAATATTTAATAATAAGTATATGAATATAATATAAGAGAAGAGGTAAAAAAAAAATTATTAAGTGCTTTTTGTGGGCGAAAATAGTATACATTTTTAATGGAAATTTCTTTACGTGTCTCTGTTGTATTTGTAGCTGATTAACAATTATTATTTTTTTTAAGCTGAAATATTACAATGAAACAATATTTACAATGGCTTTATAATAGGAAACTAAATAGATTATACAAAAAAATAACAATTTGTCTTTACTCAAAGTTAGTAACAAATTACTCGAAATCTATATAAGGAGAAAGTCATTAAACTTGAATATTCAGTAGTGACAGAATTAAAAAATCATATCAAGCTTCTTTAATTTATTAATATTTGGACAAAAACTCTACGGTTGCAACTGGTCCATACATTGAACCAAACGGCTCGATAGCACGCAGCCATGTACTCAATGAAAATCCAAGACGATCGGCTGGAATTGGAATTCGTAATGGAACACGGTGTTGCTCATATACCAAAAAAATAAATCTATGGCTTCCTGAACACTCTGGAGGATTTGGTGGAACGTAATCTTTAAAATATTAAAAATATAAGAATTTGATATCGTTATCAATTTTTCAAGGAGCTTACCTTTGATTGTTGTACCAACGTTATATCCTAGTCCTGTTTTCAAAATATATCCCTACATTGAAATAAAAATAAATTACTATTTTCATTTACTGTTCAATATTAAACCTACAGGAATGTTTGACAAAATCCAATATAAGTAATGAGTTCCAGCAGGTAAACTTGGCTGATCAGGATCAACCATTACAATAGTGTACTCAACATTCTAAAAAAAAAGTAAAAACCTTTTTAATTAGCAAAAACTAAAGAAAACATCAAACTCACATCAAGTGCATTTGGAAAATAGACAAATGGTTGTTCCTTAAACGTTTCTTTCGGTATCAATAGCCCACATGTTTGTTCTGAAATCGTAAATCCAGTTGATGGAACACTAACCAACAAAGGCGCGTAATAATTAAAATTACATCCTCCAACTATATATCCTTGTACTTGATTATCTGAGCATCCAAATGCAAAGATAAAAATTAAAATTAATTTTAGCATCTTTATGACTTCTCAACTGAACTCCAGAATTGACTATGATATGATATAATCTGATGTCATGTCATACTATGACACGAAATCATCAAAAAAATTACGATAAATTCTATTGTTTTTTTTTTTTGTAATGTGATGTATGCATTAAACCAATCATTCAATTACTAATCAATTCAATATCAATAAATATAAAAAATACACTGATCAATTGGATTGTTAAAATAATTTTAAATAAAATTGTATGAAACATGTCAATAACTTTGACCATTAAAAATCATTGACATTCAATTCAATTTTTATATTATCATCTATTATATTTTGCGTTACGGTAATGTTCAAGATATTATTCATCCAGATTTCATGTAATTTTATTATTTTGGCTTGGATTTTGTTTAATTTAAATGTAAATAATCGATCCATTATTTCTTTGGGGGACACCAAATTAATAGATTAATAGTTTCACGGTCAGTTAATTTTGCGAACTTCTAAATAAAAATGATTCAAATTTTAAAAAAAAGTTTTTAACGGTTATTCAACACCAAAATTTTTAAATTACATTGAATATTTCTCTCAGTTAAATTTGTTTCATTTAAGAGAGGGATTATTGGTTTTTTATGCGGTCATATTCAAGAAAAGAGAGTCATGTCAAAATTTCACAATCAAAATAGAAAATTTCAATAAATATCTGAAAAAAGACATAAATATTGTTAAAATTATTGGAAATAAAAATAGTATTCTAATAATATTACATTGAAAGATCATAATTCAAGTGTTTGACAACATATTCATCAAAAGCATACGAAATTATGTTTAATTCATTAAGATTATCATCAAGTATAATCAAACCAATAACCTCTTTAACAAAAACCTCAACTTTTACCGGTGGTAGAAGTCTAAATATTTACAGAACATTCTACAATAATGTGTCTCGCAACAATGCCTTACGCTCACCTCAAAATATTATGCAGGTAAACTTAACTTATCATTTAGTTACCGATGACCTTGAATGTCATGATAACAAAATTCCTTGCAGAAAAAACTTCTTGAACCAAAAAATGTCATAAAATCAACAGTTTGCAAGTATTGCTCTGAAGCCAGCAAAAATCCAAAAACAAAGAAAATTGTTGGATATTGGTTGCTTGGTTCCAGTGGAATGGTGTTTGTTGCAGTGATTTTAGGTGCAGTTTCCACTTATTTTGGATTAATGTATTGCTTGTTTATTGTAATCGAAGAAATTATCAAAATAACGATTCGATAAATAAGAAAATTTTAAAGTTGTAATGTAAAATGAATGATTTGGAATTAAGATTCAAAAAAAGAATGTGATAAGGACAAAAGTTTGATTTTAAATGTTTATGATCTCACTATATTATTTAATGCTAACAATAAATTATGTATTTATACTAAATAATGAGTATCATTTCACTTATGTTCTTTATATATTGCTTAATTTGAAACAAATATTAAAAAAATATCTTTAAACAGGTGGTGTGACAAGACTAACAGAATCTGGATTATCAATGGTCACATGGAAGTTACTAGGTGAAAAAATGCCTAGGACTGAACAAGAATGGATTGAAGAGTTTGAACGATACAAACAATTTCCAGAATTTAAAATGTAAGAATAAAGTTGAACTTTATGGTTACTTTTCATGAATTTTTTCTATGATTTTAGGAAAAATCATGATATGACATTAAAAGAATTCAAGTTCATCTGGCATATGGAATACGGACATAGAATGTGGGGACGATTAATTGGAGCATTTTTTGCAATACCTGCAACATACTTTTGGGCTAAAGGATATCTAAATAAAAGTCTGAAGATACGTACAGTTCTTTTCGGGACCTTAATTGGCCTTCAAGGTTTAATGGGTTGGTATATGGTCAAATCAGGATTGGAAAATCGTTTCGATGGTCCAAATGATGTACCTCGCGTATCACAATATAGACTTGCATCACATTTAACATTTGCTTTTGTACTTTACACGCTCTTCTTGTGGTCAGCTTTGGACATTTTAATACCAGCACAAAAGCTTGCAGGAGTGGTCTCAAAATCTAGTCGTAGATTTAGAATGTTGGCACATTCGACAAAAGGAATGATATTTTTAACGGCGATTTCAGGAGCATTTGTTGCTGGGCTAGATGCTGGTTTAGTGTATAATTCATTCCCAAAAATGGCTGATCGATGGATTCCTGATGATATTCTTGCTTTTAGTCCTGCACTTAGAAATTTCACAGAAAATCCTACTACAGTTCAATTTGATCATCGCATTTTGGGAACAGCTACTCTTGCAATGATAACTGGAATGTTCTTAATATCACGTAAACGTGTCCTGCCACCAAGAGCATACAAAGCAGCTGCAGCTGTTGCATTTATGGGATGGATGCAAGTTGGATTAGGAATTACAACTCTTTTAACATATGTTCCAGTACCTTTGGCCGCTACTCATCAATCAGGTTCATTAATTTTGTTATCGCTTGCTATTTGGTTAACCCATGAATTGAAGCATGTTAAAGTTTTAAAGCATATTCCAAAATAAATTTGATACAATGTTTTAAGATAGATTTATTTAATAAAAAAATAGAGAAAACAATAAAAATTTAACAATTTGATATTTAGTTTTACAATTAAAAGTCTAACAATAATTGAACTAATATCGTATCACGAGGATTATTTTTATAGGACATTATTTTAAATTTTAATAGTGATAGCTGATTGCTGGAGTTTCGAATTTAACATGAGTTAAGGCATCTTGACTCTCTTTTTGTGGAGCAGCTTGAACGTATTTGACTTGTGGGGCAGCTTGAACGTATTTAACTTCAGGGGCTGCTTGAACGTATTTAACTTGAGGAGCAGCTTGAACGTATTTCACTTGTGGAGCAGATTGAACGTATTTGACTTGTTCTGGGGCTTTGTATCCTTTGACTTCTTCTTCTTCAACCTTGGCAACAAATCCTTCCTTATCAGCAGTGTAGTGAACAATACGTCTCTTGCCATCAGGTTGAACCAAAGTGTAATATCCTTGAACTTTGTCTCCGTCTCTTGTTTCGTGTTGGCTCTTAATGTCACCAGTATGTTCATCATGGACTGCATATTCAAAGGCATAGTGAGCAGGAGTGTCTTCATATTTTGGTTCTACATGCTCATATTTTTTCACTAAAACTGGGGCCACAACGGCTTTTTTTACATAAGCTGGTTGATATTCTTGATGGTGTTGATCTTCATAATATTGTGGAGCAGCAACTGCAAGTGTAGCCAAAGCAGCTAATACAAAGAACTATTTAAAAGGAAAATTTTGGTTAAATGTTTATTCTTAAGGTATTTTCTTTCATATTTATTCTTACTCTGAATGCCATTTTAATTGAGAGAAATTAAATTAAATTAATTAATATCTTGTTAATTCAATTGTTATTGGATAACTATATCCCAAAGTAATTTTGATCTCCTTTTTATAGTCATTTAAATTTACATTTTAACACATGCTTATATCATGCAAGTACATACAAAATAAATAGACATACATTTAAATAATGACAAAACTGGGTCCATACATTACCATTTATTAAACACTTAATAGATATATGAATGAACTTAATTTACAGGCACTTTACAACAAAGAAGGACTTGAGAAATTATTTTTATCGTATTTAACTTCGCTTACTCTTATCAGGCTCAAATCCACTTTGGGGTTATTTTCGTGATTTCGTGAAGAAATTTTTTGACTTTGACTTGAAAACTTGGAAAAGTGTTTCAATCATTAATAAATTCAACAAAAAAAAAAATATGTGACGTAAATTATTTTAAAATTTAAAGGTGACCACAAAAGTAAGAGGTCAATTGAATTTTTTGCTTTGATCATTATTGCAAAAAATAAACAAGGACTTTTCTATATGTTATATTTAGGTGAAAGGACTAATAATTGTTTATTCAGGCATGTAACAAAAATAGGTCAAAAATCAAGAATAAATGCAAGCAATCAAAATCTAAAATAAAAAAATAACATTAAATATTCATTATAACAATCCAATAAAAATAATTCACTAAAATAAAATTACCGACATTGACCTTTAAAAAAATAGCGAGATAATTTTGCACATCGTTTCAATTGTTGCATCATATTCTAGTTGTAAAAATAATTAACTGTTTTAAAGAAAACCTGAAATTTGGGAATCCCCTTCCGGTATTCATTCATATACAAAACAATGATTGTCTGATCATTTCATACGTAAACACAAGATGTAACAAATACAATCATACCTATGTGATGTTTGGCATATACATCTTCTTTTGTTTTTGTATCGTTACAAAGAAACATCCATTCATATAATTTTTTTTCTTTTAATTCAGTCGAATTATTTTTTGAATGGTGATATAGTGATATGTAAAAAAAAAAAATATGTTACACCTCATTAAAAAAATTTAGCTTGTTCATTACTTATGTAACACAAAAATGTATAAGCCGGCTTGTTGAAGGTCAGACAACTTTTTTGTTGTTGTAATTTTTGCATTAAATGAAATGGGGTTTTTTAATTTACTCCAATTGAGTGACAGGTAAAATTTTATTTCACTTTTTCATATGAAATACTTTTTTTTTGTAAGATCGGTATTTGTTACTTGCTTCCAAATGTGAGGAAAAAATGTTTGTTTTTAAATTATTATGAATTAAATTTTAATAACAGGTAATATTTTTTTTAAAATTAGATCACCTGAATATCTGTACTTTACTTATATCAAAACATTGAGCTGATCAATACATTGATGGGACTAAGTAAATGTGATTGACATTTTACCCTAAAAATAATTTATTTTTTTAATTTATGTAAAGAAAGTGTGCCAGTCTTATACAAAAAAGTACTCACAAATTGATTTCAATTACAATATTTACCAAAAAAAATCATTACTTGCATTATGACAAATTAAGACTGATTTCGCAATTGTAACAAGTTAATTTATGTCATATACGTAGGTTCTGTTTAAGTGAAAACAAAATTTGAACTACCCTTTCTTCAAATCGTGTTGCAATATTGCAACTAGGTAAAAGAGAAAACATTGTTCAAATAATAAAAAAAAAAGGTAATTACAAAAGTGTGCTTAATTGATTTAGGTAAGAAAAGGATTAGGATTTGAAAGAAATATATAAAATACAAGTGCATTTGAATTAATCATCACATTACTATTTTATCTCTTGAACAAGTTAAATTAAATGACTATGGAAAACATCAAATTAAAAGTAAATATATTTTTACAGTAAAAGGATAGAAAAATTTATTTTTTATCTTTTGTTTTTCACAGATTTTAGTTTTTTGCACACTGATAGCAACAATTATTGCTAGTCCAGTTGCTTTGCAATCAGAAAATCGATACAATCATCATGAACCTGTTGAGGATTTAAATGCAGCATCACAGTATGAATTTGCCTACTCAGTTCATTCTGAAAAAACGGGAGATATTAAATCTCATGAAGAAAGTCGTGATAAAGATGGAGCAGTAAAAGGCACTTATTCCTTTATCGAATCTGATGGTCATCGACGAACTGTCAAATATTCTGTTTACAAGGACAGTGGTTTCATTGCTGATGTTAATCGAGAAGAAGTACAAGGATACAAGGCTCCACAATTTGAATACGTCAAATATGAATCACCTAAAAAATCACAGTATTTTACTAAACCAGTTGAAAAATCTGATGAATTTTTGATTAAATACCAAGAAGAACCAGCATTCGAATCCCTCACACCTGCATTACCTTCAAAAAATTCAGATTCTGATTATAAAGTGCAATATCATGATCATACCAAAACTGAAAGTGTTCCCGTTAAATATGAACAGTATGAAAATAAAAATCCTCAAAGTTTTCAACAAGTGAATCACTATTATAAGGAAGAGGTAACTGAAACACCTACAACTCAATCACCTGTAAATCAAAATTATGACTATGAAAATACCCAAACAAACTATGAAAATACTCAAACAAGTAATCAAGGACCTGTTAAATTTCAAGAATATCACAATGAAGAAGTAAAACATGCTGAGAAACCTGTCTATGAAAACGAATCAAACAATGATAAAATTAAAGTTCCTGCATTTTTAAAGGAACAACAATTACCAAAATATGACAGTGAATATAAACAGTTGGAAAGTCTTCCTAAAAGTAGTGAGGTCAGTTTTGTACCATATTATGAATATAAGGGCGTTAAATTCACAGATTTACCAAAATTCAATATGGAACAATATCAAACTCTATCAGAGAAAAATGTTGATTATTCTTCTACACAATATGAACAAGAACAGAATGGACAAATCAATACAGAACAACAAACAAACCCAAATCAAGAAAGTCATAAATATGAAAAAGAAGTTCAAGAAGTCACACAAAAGCCTGAATTTGACTCAAATGAATATGCCACACCCAAATATGAGGTCAAATATGATCATATTGAAATAAAGAAAGAGGATGTGCCACAATATCATGTGCAATACGTTTTCGTTCAAAAGCCCATCCAACAAAATGAACCTTCAGAAAAAACTAAAAGTATGCAACACCAACCACAATCTTTGGATCAACTCAAAGGATATAGAACTCAAGTTGCTGCACCAGTGAAGCAATATAGATTTTCACCTTTAGAAGATTTATACAAATTTGTTATCCATAAAACAAAAAACTTCGATGGAGCTGAACCAGCACCAGACTTTTTAAAGTAATCTCATTAAAATGTTAAGTAGCTAATTTGTTATATCTAGATAATGGAAAAAAATAAAAAAAAAAAAATAAAGTTCAAATACTTTTTAAAAAATTGTTGAATAAATTTAATTTGTCCTTGCTTTCAGTGATCTGATTATTTTTTCTACTTTCTTTTCGACAATTTTGGGTGGATTTTAAAATAACATGTACATACACCTGTATTGTCATGTCAAACCAAGGATATATGTAAGTGAGTGCATTTTATGCAATTATGCACTGTCAACTCTTTCATATAAATACCGAAAATGCAACTGCAAAATTATGCATTCTTTCTTCATCTGTTGCAAAGTAAACAGTTACAATTAAAATAATAAAAAAATTTATAAACATGGCATTTAAATACGTTGCTCTTTTTGCATTAATCTCCAGCGCAGCAGCTGTTGCAATTCAATCCTACCATGGTGGTAATTCACAAATCATAAGTGGACAATCTTATCAAGCTGGAAATTTGTTGCAATCTGGACATTACCGTCAACAAGAGGAAGAACATTACGCTCCAGCTCACTACCAATTCGCTTATGATGTCCATGATGAACACACTGGTGATATCAAAAGCCAAAAGGAAAGTCGTGATGGTGATAGAGTAGAAGGTTTCTATACCCTTGTTGAGCCTGATGGTCATCGTAGAATTGTTCACTACACAGCTGACAAACACAGTGGTTTCAATGCTAAGGTCGAAAGAGAATTCCTCGGAGAACAATATGTACAAAGAGTCAATAATCACCAACAACAACAACATGGAATTCAAATCCAAAAAATTGTCGCTCAACCAGTTCAATATGTTAACAGCCATTCCCTTAACCAAGGTTTAAACCAAGGTCATTACGCCCAATATCAACATTAAATAGATAAAAATTGTTATTGTTATTGTTAAAAATTAGAAAATTTTGTACTTCATTTTAATTTCATCTCAAATAAATTCATCATATGTCATAATACAAAAAATTTCTTTATTAATTTGTTACTCATATTCCTTAAAAATCAATTGAACTTTTCTGAAGTAAGTATTTTGCAAATATTGGTATAAATTCATTATGAAACGAATCACAGCTTGTCATATTTTTGCTATAATTTTCGCAATTAAATAACTTTTCTTGCAATTAAGATTTGAATTAAACCAATTAAGTAATATCAAGTTTTTTTTCATTAAGTGGTCATTACCAATCTTATTCATGTTTAAAATCCATTCAAATAATACAAAAAAAAATTATTTAATGCCAAAAATTCCTTTCTTAAATTTATTTGCACAAACCTTTATTATATAATCTAATACAAATAACTCTCGTTTAGGTACATAAATTTCAAGATCAAGATCAACTGATTGATTGTATCACATTGATACCATTTTATTATAATTATTTAACTAAACATAATTATACGCATTTTATGTCTAATAATATTTCTTGTATGCATATTGCCTTTGGGTAATTTGAAAATAAAAATGTTATTAAAGATATGTGCTTAAAATTTTTAATTGTACGACAGGTCATGGTAATTTTTTGGTAATAGTTGTCGACATTTCACAAAGTAAGAAATTTATTTTATTGTAGTATATTTAAAGGGTTGTGTCTTATGTATGTTGGATTAAATACCGATTTATAATTTTTTTTGTCAAGTGCTTTACATATGTACTGTGAATTGCAATATACTGTTAGTAATGAGATCAGATTTATTTGGGTGGTTAAATGGATTACTTTGAAAAAAATATTAAATTTAGTATAAAAAGGAGAGCTATATGGTAATAAATTATAGTTCAACATTTGCAACTTAACTGTTAACATCTAAAACACTAATTTGTTCATTGAAATGGCATTTAAAGTAAGTATTTTATTTTCAACTTGTTGCAAGAAGGATTAATAAAGAAAAATTTTACAGTTCGTTCTATTAGCTTCACTGGTTGCTCTTGCAGCTGCTGGTCCCCAATATTATAACGACCAACATCATCAAGAATACCAACCAGCTTACGTGAAAAAAGCTGTTGTTGCACCAGTTTTAGTGAAGCAATATGCTCCAGTTGAAAAGAAATTTGAATATGCCGATGCACCAGCCCACTATGCTTTTGAATATGCTGTCCATGATGAACATACTGGTGATATTAAAAGCCAACACGAAACAAGAGATGGAGACAACGTACAAGGATATTACACTTTAGTTCAACCTGATGGCAAGAGACGTATTGTTCACTATACTGCTGATAAGGAACACGGTTTCAACGCTCAGGTTGAGGAAGAAGAAGTCAAAGGATACAAAGCCCCAGAACAAGTAAAATATGTCCAAGCTGCTCCACAAGTTAAATATGTCCAAGCCGCTCCACAAGTCAAATACGTTCAAGCTGCCCCTGAAGTTAAATACGTTCAAGCTGCTCCACAAGTCAAATACGTTCAATCTGCCCCACAAGTCAAATACGTTCAATCTGCCCCACAAGTGAAATACGTTCAATCTGCCCCACAAGTCAAATACGTCCAATCTGCTCCACAAGTAAAATACGTTCAAGCTGCCCCTGAAGTTAAGTACGTTCAAGCTGCCCCAGTAGTAAAGAAAATCACAGTTACCAAACCAGTAAATGTTGCCTATGAACACCCAGAATACACAAAATATTCAGTTCCAGCTCAAGTTGCCGTTCACAAACAACAACATGAATCAGCTGTTAATCATGTTAAATTCGAAGCCCCACAAATCAGTTATCACTATTAAAAAATTTATATCTAAATCACTTTTCACTCTAATATTTTAGAGTACAGAAAAAGTGTGTGATATCCTGAATTAGTAAAATTTCTTGTTTGTAAATAAATGTTGAATCAAAAATTATCGTTTTTTTTTATTTTTTATTCAAATAATGTGCACTACAGATGATACATGTTTTTTCGTTTCAGAAAATAAAATAACACATCAACGTATACCGATGAATTGTTATTTACTTCAGTCTTCTCTCAAGTCTCAGTTGATCAACAGCAAAGCAAATATTTTCATTTCACATATCAAAACCTGTTCATTTTGCAGTTCATCTATTTTATATTCTAATTGTTTTAATTTTTAAATTAAAAATTTCAAAGTTTATCATGAAGCGATTGATTCCATTTCTAGGTAAGAAACTTAATTTTCCTTGAAAATCATGAAAAATCTGTTAAAACTCTATCAGTGTGTAAATAAAAAAAAGTTCTTCCACTAGAATTATTTATGACTTATCAGTAAAAAGAACCGGTTTAAAATTGGATATTTCATTGACGTAATATTTTTAACACTGATATCAAGAATGTAATACGAGCAAATATCTTTAAGTGATTTCTTTGTCATTGACCTCTTTTTAATTTTTTTTCATTTTAAAGCTTCAGTTCCACTTGTATTATGCTCAATTGGTACTTCATTGAGGTTTCCTGATGATAACAATAATGTGTGTGGATATCAATTCGAAACATCTAAGGATAGGATATTAGACTTTTCTTGGAAGTTTTTTAAAGTAATATTTTATAATTTTTTTGATAAGAATAATCTTATAATTTAACATTTTTAGAATGTTCATTCAATTGCACCAAATGATGAAAATTTAATATTGAATCCCACAACACCACAAGCACTATTAACAACCTTAGCTAGAGCTGCTGAAGGAAAAACTTTTGATGAATTGTGTTTTGTAACAAATTTCAACAATGAAAAAGAATTAACGGATATTTTCAGATCTATAAGTAGTTCACAAGACAAAAAGAACAAAAATGAATTATCACTTGCATCTGCAATTTTGTTAAATAACAAAGTTTCACTTCATCCCCAATTTTTACAGTCTACAAACAGTGACACATACATAAGTAATTTGGATTTAACTGGCAAAAACAAGGAGAAATCTATCATTACTGTGAATCAATGGGCTTCGAATATTACAGGAGGCACAATCAAAGAATTATTGAGTCCAACTGGTCAGTACAATGATTTGAAAATTCTCTTAGCAAGTGCTGTTTATTTTCGGTCTCAATGGAAAGAACAATTCAAAGCAGCTGGAGATAAAGTTTTCAATTCGGTTAACAAAGGAGAAGGATTCACGGTACCATTCATGACAATTGAACGTAATTTCCGGTATGGTGAGTTGGAAAATAAAGAAAAACAACAGTTTGCTAGTTGGATCGAATTGCCATATGAAAATGAAAGATTTTCTATGATTATTTTGTTGCCAGAAAAAAATGTGACTTTAAAAGCAGCAATAGATCAATTGGATTTTTATGAACTCATTAAACAAAACTTACTTAATGGACCAACTGAAGTAAAAGTCACAATGCCCAAATTTCAGTTGAGATCAAAATTATCATTGGTTAACGCAGTTCAAAATATGGGTATCAAAAGTATTTTTAGTCAAGATGCAAAATTACCTTTATTACTTTCAAATGAAAATGCTGTGGTTTCTGATATGATACAAGAGGCCTTCATAAGTGTTGATGAAAAAGGAACTAAAGCTTCAGCTATTACAACTGTCAATGTTATCACATTATCAGCTACATATCCTGATGACACGATTCAGTTCTTTGTTGATCGTCCTTTCTTGGCAATTATATTTGAGAAGGAAAACGGAATCCCATTATTTTATGCAAAAGTGGTCAATCCTTTATAAAATATTTAACTAAATATTTGACCCTTATATTTTATTTTTAACATGTGATTTAACTTGACTCTATGTACTGCAAAATAAAAAAAGTAATTAGTATATTTTAATTTTATTTAAAAAAAGTTTAACAGACAAAACTCACTCCCCAAAAATATATTTTCAAATGTCATCCAATATGAACAGTCCCAAAGTTGTCAAAATATCTTTTTACAGCCCAAATATTTGATTTTTATTAATGAGATCAATAATCAAAAGTTAATGAAGATTCTTATATATTTTCTTATTCAGATAATAACAGATAACAATATAGATAATAAACACGAGCTTTGATACAAATATATAATTGATTGAAAATTTTGATACGGAAATTTAGACGGTAAAGGGATAGCAAAATATAAACAAACAAACGTTCATCAAACGAATTAAAAATTAAATTATTAAAAAAAATAAACTTAAGATGTCTGATGAAATAAATGGTGATAGCAGTAATATATCAGAGACAACAGAAAATGTAAGTCTTTTTTTTATGAAAATATTAAGAGAATCAATTTGTGAATTGTGATTCATTTAAGGTTTCAACTTCAACAATAATGGCTCCAAAAATATCATTTGGAATCAAAACTCTTAAAACATCGAAGCTTAAGCCATCTCTGGCTCCAGTCAAAGTGCGTGAATACATAAAAAGTATAAATGATGGTGATATTCAAGCAACTGTAAAAAGAGAAAAGGTGGAAGCACGAGTAATTCCAATGCCAAGTTCGACAAAAAACTACCATCAACGACTCAAAGCAGCTAGAGATGTTAAGATAGAAATTGAATTGCCATCCGACATATCTCATTTATCATTAGAAAAACGAGCTGAATTAGAAATTCTTCGAGATTTACAGCAAAAAGCTGTTAATGAAAATGAAAATCTCAGCTATGTTATTCCGAAAATTGATGGAGAAGAAATGACTGGGGCTAAGGAAGCATCAATGGATGATTATGAAAATGTACCTATAGTTGGTTTTGGATTAGCAATGTTACGTGGGATGGGACTTAAAGAAGAAGATGAAACTAGTGCAAAAGATAATTTACCAAACAAAACAGATGAATTCAAATTCAGGCCAAAAGGAATGGGCCTAGGAGCAGATCAAACAGTCAAACCAAAAGAATTAAAAATCAAGCCTAAACCTGGCCAAATATTGACAATGAAGAAAGGTGCATTCATTGTGGTTCTTGGTGGTAACTACAAAGATTTCTATGGTGAGGTAAGTAAAAATTAAGTTATTATTTTATTATATGTCTGTTATTTCCGTTCAATCGAACTAAGTATAAAAAAATATATTCTCAAATATACCCTAAACGTTCGAAATCTAAAACAATATCTCTTATTCTTGGCTCCATACGTTTTGAATTAGCTTCAGCAGCTTTCATCATAGCATTTTGGGTACCATTTTCTGGTGTTTCTTTCATCATATCCTCCATTGCCTCATTCAAATCAGGTAAATCGTCAGGTTCAATTGTGACGAAAGATAGTAAACATATGGACATTAATAATCCAAATCTACCAAATTTTTTTAATTCTCGCTTAAGAACATCAAATGAAAATACTTTATCAGGATCTTCACCAAATCTTTTCAAAATAGCTGAAAATGATTTATGATAAATATGTAAGAGATTTTCATATGCTACTTCTCTCGTCTCCTTATCAGTAGCAGTAAATAAAAAATATACAAGATCAAGGACAGGTGACGCATATCTCGATATTTGCCAATCTATGAATGCAATGTCCAAAGGTTTTTGCTGTGAATTAAATTTGAAGAGAAAATTATTAGTCCAGCTGTCTCCATGTCCAACAACTGAATATTGTCCAGAGTTTTTTCTATCTACCAAGTACATAAATTCATTTTCAATATTATCACGCAAAAAATCTAGTTTTGATACAATGTTCGGATATTTGTCTTGTAAGGAGTTAATCGCTGCTGGAAACACCGAATCCCACATTTGCTTTGATTGGGGCTGTACCATAATTTTGCTCATAATATCATCAAGTGCCTCAAATTTCTTAAATACATCTGGTCTTTTTATTTGCAATGCAAATGAGAGAGCATGCAAACGTCCTAAACCTTTAAGAACTATTTCAATGACATCAAGGTCTAAAGGTTTATATTTATTTGCCAATTTATATCCTTCATCTCTCAAATCACTCATTACAAGAATAGCATCCTCAGTTTCTTCATCAAATTCGGCATAAAAACATTTTGGATAGTTGTAAAATCCTTCATCACCATTTATACCATAAGCTAATTGAAGTTTTTCAAGGGCAGGCAAATATTCAGTGTATAGTAAAATTTCACGTTTAAAAGCTGATGTTGAATTAGTAAATTCTCGTCTTGCTTTTGATTCTACTTGCATTTTACATAAAACAGTAAAACTATGGATTACATCCTTGATTTCAACTCCTTCTGGTGTACCCTTAGTTCCATTTATTGTAGCACGAATAATAATACTCATATATCCATCGCCTAATTTACTCCCAGATTCAATATCAATGTGATATGTTACAAAACCCTGATCAGTTGATACGATTTGAAGTGCTCGTTTAGCAATTACTGGTAAATTTTCCCAATTTAATTCTGTTTCAATTATCTTACTACTGTCCATGATGATGTTGTTGCTTTGATTGATAGAACAAAACTAAGTCAAATAAATACACATTTTAAATATAATTCAAAATATGAGTTGACTAAATTTTTATTTGTAATACTCTCATAGATAATAATTGGTGTATGGAAATAAATTTTAATAGTCATTCCCATAATTTTCGTCGTAAATAATAAACAATATGATAGCTTATGGTCTTTTGTTAACAAATAAATGATGATCGACCTTGAATCTATCAGTCTTTTCAAATTGTATACTATTAATTGGTTAGTTGAATAACTTAAACAAATAGACTTCAAATATTTTTAAAATGATAAAGAATCTTATCTTTTGTGAGATATGTTTATTTCAGTGTAAAATTTATCAAATAAGATAAATTAAAGCACATGCGCGAACAGCTCAATTTGTATCGTTAGAAGGCAACAATAAAAATTCACATAACAATCCGATTAATTAGAGTACATACCGCAAATACAATAAACGTCTGATAATACAATGAGATAAAGAATTTCTATTAAAAAAATATAAATAAATTTCTTCAAATATTTAATTTTGTTCACAGTACTATTAAGAGACGTGAAAAAGATACAAGTTCGTTTATGAAGAAGAAAATCGGAGAAATAAAAAAAAATAATATGGAAAATAATCAAAATTTGTTGCCCGAATACATTTTGAAAGGACTAGAAGTAGTCGTTAAAAAATTAAAGATCATCTATGACAGTTATGAAATCAATTTAATTTACGATGGAATGTTAACTCAAGTATACAGAATTGGATACATTGCTTATGGACCAAAGTTTGAGGAAACTTCTGGTGATGATGATACTGAAACAGGGATATCATTTGAACCGCGTTTATTGAAAACTTTTATCATAAAACTGATTAAAAATGACATGAGTGATTACGATATTGTGCCTGCCTTTATGCGAGAATTCGTTTTTTATCAACGAATTTATCCAGATTTAGCTCACTTTCAAAAAACTAAAGGTGTGAAATCTGTATTTCACAGTGGACATTTTCGAATTCCAAAGTGCTATAAAATCATATGTAATGAAGCAGAAGGACATTATGCATTAATTTTACAAGACATGAAACGTTCACATTATTTCCAGCTTGGTAAAGATCAAGGTGCGACATTTGAAGAATCAACTGCAGTCGTGAAAGCATTAGGACGATTTCATGCAGTATCATTTGCGTACAAAGATCAGAAAAAGAATGAATTTTCTAAATATGAAAAATTAATCGATCCACTTTTTGAAAGGATGTCAGATATGGAATATTTGATTATGTTTTATTTAAATCCTCGAATTGATGAAGCAATTGATTCATTGCAACCGCATGAAGAATTTAGAAAAGAAAAGTTACGTGAACTGAAGGATACAATATATCAAACTATTTCGAGTTATGTATCACTTGAATTCACCGAAGATTGCAGTGTTATCGGACATGGAGATTGTTGGGGTCAAAATTTGCTATTCAAAAAAATGCCAGACTCTTCTCATTGCTGCTTTCTTGATTTTCAAATGGTTCGGTATGGAAGTTGTATTTTGGATTTAGTTAATTTCATATTTACCTGTACAACAGCAGAATTACGAAATGAGCATTATGCCACATTGATACATGATTATTATGAAAGTTTGACTGAGGGTATTGAAGAATTGGGAAGTGATCCGGAAAAATTATTTCCTTGGACAACATTTCAACAGCATTTAAAACGATTTGGTGGATATGGACTTTTGATGGCAATGCTTCAAATGGAAGGAATCGTTTCAGATGAAGCTCGAGAAAAAAGAATTTCTTTGGATGAACCACCACCACTTGGACGTGAGTTGAAGCGAAGAAGCTCAATCGTGCCTGTTGGGATTGTAGAAAAATTGAAAAAAACTGAAAGGCAAGAAAGATTAGCTGGTATTGTTAGAGATATTGTGCGACTTGGGTACATTTAATGCATTCACTTAGATTGACTTTTGTACTAAACACATATTTTATTTCTATAATAAAAATGATGTAATTATAAGCTTATACCAATTTTTTTTGTATGTTGTATCATTCTAATGATAATTATTGTTCATGATTAGATTATTTTTTACGTATCATATTCAATTTGAAACTTAATTCATGAGAGATAAAAAAAATATTCTCGCAGTAAAATTTTATTTGAATGTAATCAGTCTTCATTTGATCGTGCAAATTGAAACAGTTGTTTTTAAAAAAATGTCTACTGAGCAAGAGTCGCAAATTCAATTAAAAATGAAAGTTCCTTCTCTTGAAGAGCTTTCAGATTTTGTTCGAAACGCTCTTGATTCAGTAGCAAAAAAAGAGAATTTCAAAGATTACACAATCAATATTGAACCTGGTGCTAACATTGGTGACGGGTTTATGGGACTTATGTTACAAATTACATACAAAGGCGTCAAAAATGATAACGATAAGGAAACCGAATTGAGTGTGATGTGTAAAATCCCGCCTTTATCAAAGGCAAGAAGAGATCATTTTAATACTAATTTAATTTTTGAACGTGAAATTATCATATATCAAGAATATTTCCCACTAATCGAAAACTACCAAAAAGAAAAAGGAATTGGATTTGCAGAAGGATTTTTCAATTATCCAAAAGTGTATTTTGCTGGTCTCGATAAAAGTAGTGGGGAAGCTGCAATCATTATGGAAAATATGAAAAAATCCGGTTATGCTAATGCAAGTAAATTTAAGACAATCGATTTTACACATGCACGTCTTGTTATGCAAGGTCTTGGTCGCTTACATGCTCTTTCATATGGCTTGAAGTTGCAAAAGCCTGAAATATTTAAGAAATATCTTTTGGATGATGTTTTATGTGAAATGGTCACTCGTCCTGAAACTGAACAAATGTGGGAAAATTTCTTTCAACAAGCTATCAATTCACTGAATCCAGAAGAGGAATCAATGAAACAGAAACTTGAATTGTTTAAAAAAAATATCAAAAAAGAATTGACCATCTTGACAAGTCCAGTTGAAGCTGAACCGTTCACAGTTTTGAATCATGTAACGTTTAATTTTTTTATTTATTTTCAATCTTAATATTAATTTACTTTAACTTCATTGTTAGGGCGATTGTTGGATAAACAATTTTATGTTTCATTTTGATGTAAGTTTTTATTAATTTAAAATTGTGCCGATGATTGTGATCAATTATTTATTACAGCGCGAAGTACCGACTCACATTAAATTTATTGACTTTCAAATCGCAAGATATGTAAGCCCCGTACTAGATTTGGTATATTTTATCTTCGCTTCCACTGATAAGAAACTGAGAGATGAGCATTATGATGACCTAATTAAAACTTATCACAATTCTTTATGTAAATTGTTACAACGCTTAGGTGAAAACCCTCATAATGTAATGTCGTTTGAAGCGTTACAAGATCAGTTGAAAAAATTTGGTCGGTTTGGAATGCCAATGGCATTAATGTTGATACCAGCTACCACAATGCAAAGTCATGACATTCCTGATATGGATAAAATGGCTGAGATGATGCAAAAAGCAAAAGTAAACGGAGGAAAATTTGAAGAAAATGAAGACACTAAAGTAATGCAAGAAAAATACCTTGAACAAGGAAAAAGAGTTGCTGGACGTATTAGAAATGTCATTTTAGATATGGAACGGTTGGGATACATTTAAATTTAATGATTTGTATATTTTTATTGTAAGCTCCAACAAACATTGAAAACGGATTTATCACATGTCATGTAGATAATTGTTTCAAAAATAAAATTTGGATTCTTTAAAATTATACGAACCGTAAAAATTGTATTGTCGATTTATTTCCACACAATCATTCATATTCTCTATCAAATAGTATGTGTTCACATTCAATGAATGATGTAATATTATTTGTATATATTTTTAACGAAAAATACACAAACACCATATATCAAATTATCTCAGATATTAAAGTCCATTCAAATTTACCGATTAATAAAGACTCTCTCGTTTATATTTGATTTAGTTTGGTTCTAGCTCTAATACAATAAACATCTTTCAATACAATGTCTCAAAATACAGAAAACCTACGCATGGTAGTACCTACAGTACAAGATTTACCAATTTACGTACGTTCATCATTAGAAAAAGTTGCAAAAAATGAAGGATTTACAGAATTTGAGTTGGAAGTTGTACCAGGTGCAAATATTGGAGATGGATTTGTTGGTATTATGCTGCGAGTAACTATCAAGGGCACAAAAGCAAATAGTGCGGCAAAAGATGAGTTGAACATTTTGTGTAAAATTCCACCACTAAATAAAGCTAGAAGAGAACAATTCAATTCAGTTCAAATCTTTACACGTGAAATTGCTATGTATAATAACGTTATTCCATTTATCAAAAAATTTCAAGAGTCAAAGGGAATAAAAGATAATGAAGGATTTTATAACTTCCCAAAATGTTATTTTGCTGGATATGATAAGGAAACTGACGATGCAGTCGTAATTATGGAAGATCTTCGCGATATTGGCTATTCAATGGTAAATAAATTCGTATCGATTGACTTTTCCCATGCAAAACTTGTAATGGAAGGTCTTGGACGCCTTCATGCTTTGTCGTTTGCCTTAAAGTTACAAAAACCGGAAGTATTTAAAACATTTATGTACAAAGATGTTCTAACTGAAATGATGCATCGAGAAGAATTTATTCAAATGTTCCAAAACTATTTCGATCAAACGATTCAAGTATTAGAACCAAATGAAACAACAATAAAAGAAAAACTTACCAAATTCAAGGAAAATTTTACTGATGAATTGAACTTTTTGTTAAATGCAGAAGAGGGTGAACCATTTTCAGTATTGAATCACGTAAATTTCCTTCCTTAGATTGTTTTGTTTTTTTTTTTTAATTTTAAAATTATTTTTTTATTATTAAGGGTGATTGCTGGATAAATAATTTTCTATTTCATCACAACGCCAATAACTTACCTGACAATATTAAATTCATCGATTATCAAATATCCCGATATGTCAGTCCAGTACTTGATCTAATGTACTTTATTTTTGCTTCCACTGATAAAAGTTTTAGAGATAAACATTATGATGACCTTATTAAAATCTATCATAATTCGTTTTGTAAGTTTTTAAAAAGATTAGGAGAAAATCCCGAAGAATTGTTTCCGTTTGAAGAACTTGAAAAACAGTTAAAGAAATTCGGACGTTTTGGAATGCCAATGGCTCTTATGTTAGTTCCAATTATTTCTACTGAAACAAAAGACCTTCCCGATTTTGATAGAATGGCTGAATTAATGGAGGAATTTAAAAAAGGTGACGATATGTCAGATGAAGCAAAGCATTACATGCAACTATCAATGGAGAGTGCTAAACGTGTTGCAGTACGTACCAGAGACGTAGCAATCGATATGGTTCGGTTAGGTTACATGTGATCAATTTTATGATATTGATGTTTTTTACTGTTTTACAATAATTATCTTAATTATTTGTTACTGATAAGAATAAATAAATATCAATAAATTTTTAATGATTTCAATTACTGTTATTTTTTTTTGATTTCAAGGTCATAAGTGTATTCATAAATAAAGTATTCAGTATAAATTCAAATATATAATTTGTTCTTTTTCTTTTATTCCAGGTAAGAGGATTTGATGAAAATAATGGAAGAGTTATAGTAAAGCTAGCATTGGGACAAAAACCGATCATGTTAGGCGAGAAGTTTGTTCAACTGGTAACTTCTGAAGAATTTCAAAAATACGGTAAAGTACCTGTTTCAACAATACAAGAAAAGAAACATAATGGAAAATATGGATTAATTACGAATAATACAGAGCAAAAGAAGAATGAAAATGAAAGTTTTGTCCCATCAAGAGATTCTAGAGATAAACGTAGATCTCCGTCTAATGAAAGATATAAATCATCGGGTTCAAGGCACAAAAGTAGTAAACACAATTTGAAAAATAGAGACTATTCAAGGAGCTCGGATAGTGAGAGCGATTCAGACCGTGACCGTGATCGCAGAAAAAAATCATCTAAATCAAGTAAACATAGAAGTCATTCGTCGTATGAAAGGAAAAGTGATAAGAAGAAATCTAAGAAAAACAAACGAGGACGATCCAGATCCAGATCTTAATAATTTAATTTTTATTTTAATATTTGATGTAAAAAGTTTAGAAAAGTTATTTTTAATACAAAAAAAAATGATTTAAGTTTCATTTAAAATTAAGTCAGCAGCCCTTTTTGCCATAACACTTATCATGTAATTGGGTGTTCCGGAAACAGGAATCGGTATAACTGAAGCATCAACAACTCTTAGTCTATTCACACCTCGAACCCGTAATGTCTCGTCAACTGCACTTTCATTTAAACCAAGTGAACAAGAGCCGCCCTGTAAATTAAAAAAAATTGTTTGAAAAAAACAAAGATGTTTTTTACTTACTGGATGATGTGCTGTTAAGGCACCATATCTTAAAACACATTCAAGATACTCATCAGAAGGTAACTTATCATGTCTTAAATTTTCGGTTGTAATACATTCATTGATCAATGGCCAATGAATTTTCGCGCCCAGCTTTTGTAAAGCTCTTGATTGTACGACTTCAAAAGACAATTTTACAGCATCTAACATACATTTTACATCTTCATGTGATTCCAAATATCTTGGATCAATAAGTGGTTCATCATAAATCGAATTTCCAGATATTGATATTTGACCACGACTTTTCGGTTTATGACACGTGCTCAACGCAACAAAACCTTCCTCACTGTGATTATAATGAAATGGAAAAAATTTTTTAAACGTTTCAGAATTCAGATTTGAAACATCTCTTAAAACTTTTTCATCTGCAGATCCCATTGCAAAAAGTAGCATTCCATAATTTCTATTTAAAGCACTTCCTTGTCCATATATTGCCATATTCGAATAAACTCCTGTTCCATTGTTAATGTACTCTAAAATTGAGTCCAGACTTAAAAGTTTTTTTAAATTGACAGTAAGCGATGAATTGACTGTTACAAATAATGGCATGTTAAAATGATCATACAAATTTTTTCCAACAAAGTAGTTTATAGCAATCACTTTAATATTGTGGGATTCTAACTCATTTTTAGGACCAATTCCTGAAACTTTTAATAATTGTGGAGTTTGTACTGCTCCTGTACACAATAAAATTTCTTTATTTGCTTTGATTTCAAATGGATTTTCGTAATCTCGTGATACTAGAACTCCAGTTGCATTATTTCCATTATCAAATATTATTTTCATTGCAATTGTTTCTGTTAAAATTTGTAAATTTGTGTGATAAAATGACGGTTTCAAGTATGTGTGATATGTTGAATGGCGATATCCGTTCTTTGTGTAGTATTCAGATGCTTTAAATCTAACTGATTGGGACAGGTCATTCGCAGATTCCAAGAAAGCTTCAGTTAATTTAGATTTGGTTGGATCAATTTTAGTGATAGGAATTTCTCTGAACGAAATCTAAAAAAAAATTATACATGCGAAAATGAGAGTGAAAATATTCACATACCTTAAAAAATTCATTTGGTGTTTCACTACAGAAATTTTGACCTTCAATTTTATAACACATTTGATCAGGTTCGTAATCAAGAGGCATTGATAAGAATTTTTTTAACTTTTGAAAACTCCAGTTTTGACCACCATATAATTCCAGCTCATCAAAGTCTTTCCTTACGCCTCCAAAATGTAACATGTAATTTATTTGAGCTGACCCTCCAATTCCTTTACCTAAATCATATGGCTGAAAATTAAGATAATTACAATAAATATATTGTTAAGACATACCTCTGGGCCACTTTTGTTGTTGATTAATAAAGCCTTTGGAAGACCACTGTTGAGGAACAGTTTTAAATTTCCAATCTGTTCTATCATTTCCTTGCAAAGATATACTTGCAATTGGTATTTTTGATAACAAATTGAATTTTGTACCGGCTTCAATTAGAAGGATAGAGCAGTTACTTTGCTTGGATAAAGCCCAAGCTAATGTTGATCCTGCCGTTCCAGATCCAATTATAATGTAATCATATTCTTTCTTTGGATTTCTCACCAAATTAGGTATATTTTCATAATCTATGTAAATCCATAACAGAATCAAAAACAGGAAAGTTAGAGTAATGCAGAGTGTGAATAAAAAAATAACTGCAATAAATTTTACGGTTAATTTTAATAAAGTTTAAATTTTTTTAGTAAAACTCACCAATATTTAGAAATCGCATTTTACGCAAATAAATTAATTTATCGATTCTTAATAGACAAAATTATTACTAAAGTAAAATAATACGAATTAAAATAAGGGAGGACGCATAATCCAATTATAGTATGTCTATTACACATGGTTCACTTTACAAAAAAATTTAAATATGAAAGTTAACGTTGTTAAAAATTAAAGAAATAATAATTTTTTATAGGTATTTTATGAAAATATTATTTAATTAACCATTATATTATCAATTACAATAAAATTTTATGCAGCAATCATTTCCTGATCATCCTCCATCATAGGATTTTCCTCCAATTGTTTTTCTAACTCTCTGGCATCCACATATTGAATTTCTTCTTCTTCTTCTGCAATTCCATCTTCATGATCCATTAATGCGGCTTCTTGTTCCTGTTCTTTAGCACGACGTTCTTTAAGTCCAATAGCTGGGGATCTGATCAAAGCCATATTCTTCTGTACATCACGAATATCATTGTGAATTTCTCTCTCGGTTCCCTTTCGTAATCTTTGCATAACATAATGTCCCGTTCTACGCTCACGAATTTCATTAATTTTCTCAATGGCATTGACTGTTTTCGTCCAGAGCTCACGACTGTATTTAACAGGGACATTACGACGTTTTTCAAATTCAAAACTAGGATCCACAGTTAATTCTTTGCCTGCTGCCTTACGATAAGCAAGAGTCCATTTTGTCTTACGAGGATTCTTCTTTTTATTGAACGCACGTCTGCATTTTGATCGACAAAATCGGAAAATCTGCAAAAAAAAAACAATCATAATCAGTAAATCAAAGTTAAACCAAAAACAAAAATATGTATTTCTTACCTTACAATCATTTCTCACAAAAACCATACCATGTCCAGGATAAATTTTACTACTGCAGAAATAACACGTTTCAATCCTCATTTTGAAGGTGATTTAAGGATAATATTTGATGAAAAACGTGTAAAATTTATCAATTTCTTCTGCAATGCAAACTTGCACACATGGAAATTGAAAACAAAAGGATGACATTTGTGTGCGATCTCATGATCTAACTTTAATATGCGACTGTCAATTTTTGTTATTATTTACATTCAAATATGATAAAAAAATATATTAAAATTGTAATTAAAAATGAATGATAGAACAACTAAACAATTTACTACAGCTCTAATTGCAAGTGGAATTGGAGTTGGATTATTGCTTGTACTAACAAAATACAGAAAAAATATCCGAGACACTATTTCAAGAATTATACCTGGAAAAACCACATCATCATCATTACGAAATTTAAAAGTTGAAGTAATAAACAATCATGAAGAATGTCGAGTTGTACTTGAACGTATCAAATCGTAAGATTATTTTATTTTGTTCTGACGTTACATTACTTTTGAACTAATTTTATTTTAGTGATTGTCAAAAATATCCAGTTTTGGGTTTCGACACTGAGTGGGTAACTTTAAATGGAAGTAAACAACCTATTGCATTATTACAACTCTCAACTGCAAGAGGTCTAACGGCATTAGTACGTCTTTGTTTTTTAAAACAAATTCCTCTTGAGTTGCGAGAGATTCTTGAGAATGAAGACATTTTAAAAGTAGGTGTTGCTCCTATAGATGATGCGAGATATTTATCTTCCGATTATGCTGTTGGAGTAGCAAGTACTCTAGATCTTCGATACATGGCAGTTGAAGCTAAAGTTAAACCAGAAGGCTTAGGGAATATGTCTAAAGCACAACTGGGTATAGAATTGGATAAAGATTGGAGAATAAGATGTTCTGATTGGGAAGCAGACACATTGACTTCCCGGCAAATTGATTACGCAGCAAAAGATGCTTATGTCGCGATTGAATTATTCAAAAAATTTGCGGAGATTATAAGTCCTAAAGGGCCTCTTACAAATAATTCTAAGCACATAAAACATGTCTTTGATGTGTGTGATCGGTATTTGGATATTCACTTTAAAAATATCAGCAACATTACTTTATCAAATAAAGCATCTTTGTTAGCAAAAAATGGTAAATCTGGTCCGAATAAAGAATTTAAACGATACAAACCCAATACATTACGTCGACCAATGTATGATAATATACGAATGGAAGCTCCCGATGGTGAACTTTTATGTACTTGTGATAAATCAAAAGCTGAATGGTATGTTGAAAAGAATTTAGCAACCGTTATTAGCCAGGAACCTTTCACGATAAGATTATTATTTGAACCAGCTGGAAGAGCAGTTGGAGATGTTGGTAAATATTATACAATTGCAAAAGCAAATCGGTGTGTTGTTTGTGGTAAAGAAGAATCATTTATTCGAAAAAATGTTATTCCAAGAGATTATCGTAAACATTTTCCTGTTGTAATGAAGGATCACTCTTCCCATGATGTTTTATTACTGTGCATCACATGTCACCAGAAAAGTAACATATCTGATTTGAGATTAAGACAAAAATTGGCAGAAATTTGTGAAGCTCCCTTACAAGATGGGTCAAATACTAAATATATTGAGGTAGACAATTTGAAAAAATTAAAGTCAGCATCAAGGGCTTTATTGTACAATGGTCATTTAATCCCTGAAGAACGCAAAAAAATTTTGGAACAAGAAATTTTAAAGCATCTACCGGAGGAAAATGAAGTCACTGTAGAGCTTTTGGAAGAATATGTAGATATTGACATTTATAAAAAAAATGAAAGTTATCAGTCACATGGCAAAAAAGTTGTTGAACACTTTGTAATTAGTGATAATGGAGGTTTAATTCAGCTTGAAAGAATGTGGCGCGAACACTTTCTTAACACCATGAAACCAAATCATTTGCCAGAACTCTGGTCAATTGATCACAACGTTCGGAGATTAGAAATAAGGGCTGATGAAGGTCGTGTACAAGCAACAGATCTAGTAAGAGCAGGACTAGCTCCAGAAGTTTTGACACAAAGTCTCTCAACGAACAATAGCACTTTAGACGATGCAAGTACATTAAAAGAAATAGAAATTCAAACCCAATATATGTCTCAAATTCAATCAACAAATCAATACATGTCTGCCAAATCAATGAAATCTGATGACGATGCAACTGATGCATCTTTAAGTTCATTCAAATCATTATGTGGTACACTGGAATCGTTTCATCCTGAAGATGAAACTTTATACGAATCAGATGATTCAGCTTCAACTTTGACACAACCTTCTTCCACACTAGACATGGATTCAAATTAAAATTAAAATTATATTTTTATTGAAAGAATTTTGTTATTGAGACTTTTTTATTAATTACATAAAGTTTATGAAAATTAAAAAAAATGTTCCTTAACTGATACCAAAACCATGTGTTATTGCAATATTCAAACTTGTCGCTCATACTTGTCAAATTCTTTTTGTGTTTACAAACTTGAAATATTTCACTTTTAAAAAGGAATTAAAGGAAAAATTCATAGTAAATCAGTATACATTAAATACAAATCAATTATTAAACATTTCAACATGAGTTCTGCTCAGGTAATTTCTATATATTTTGGTTATGTTAGGATTTTCATAATGATTTACAAATTGCATTTTTCTTCTCCAGGGAAGTACAGCCAGCAATGTTTCTGTTCAAGAGTTCACAATTCGAGTACCAAAAAACCTAAAGAAAAAACATCATGTAATGCGGTTTAATGGAAACTTAAATGTAGACTTTGCTCAATGGCGTAATGTTAAAATGGAACGTGAGAATAATATGCGAGAATACAAAGGGCTTGATGATGACACACCTAAATTTGGAGCCGGGTCTGAATACAATAGAGATTTAAAGGAAGAGCTTAGACGAAGAAAATTTGGTATAATTGCTAAACGTTATCGTCCGGACGCTCAGCCATGGATTTTGAAAGTAGGTGGAAAGACAGGCAAAAAGTTTAAAGGTATTAGGGAGGGTGGTGTAAGTGATAATGCAGCATTTTATGTTTTTACACATGCTCCTGATGGTGCAATTGAAGCTTATCCTTTATATGAGTGGTACAACTTCCAACCAATTCAGAGATACAAAACTCTGTCAGCTGAAGATGCGGAGCAAGAATTTTCAAATAGGAAGAAAACATTGAATTTATTTGCTTTGATGTTGCGAAAAAGACTGAAGGGAGAGGATGACGATAACACAAATGAACTAGAAGAAGATAATTCCAAAAAAGGTGGTAAGAAAAAGAAAGATTTTACAATTAGTGAGATGGATGAATGGATTGACAGCAGTGAAGATAGTGACTCAGATAAAAGTGAAAAAGAAAAGAAAAAAGATGATAGTGATACTGAAGTCGGTAAGAAGAAAAAGGGCGCTCCTCCAAAAAAAAAGAAAAAAAATGATAACGATGATGAGGCTTTCGAAGAATCAGATGATGGTGATGAAGAAGGTCGGGAACTTGATTACATTTCAGATTCAACTGATGCTGAGTAAGTTTAAGCGAAATTACGTTTCTCACTGTTTAATTTTTATTGCTACATTTAGATCATTACCTGAAGTGCCTCAAGATGATGATTTGCAAAAGATTTTGACATCTAGTGAAGATGAAGACGAAGAACAAAAGAAATCTGGAGAGGAATCGGAGAAGTCTGATGGTGAAAAATCTCGTAAAGAGGGGAAAAAGGATGAAACTAAGGAGAGCAAAGACAAGAAAAAGAAGAAGAAACAGAAGAAAAAATCTGCTGATGATAAAAAAGATTCATCAAGTGAATCTAGTTCAGATAGTTCGGACTCTGATAACGAAAATAGTAACAGCAAGAAGAAGAAGAAAGATAAAAATGGAAAAAGGTACGTTTTAATGAAATCAAGTATAAGTTAATATTAGTAATCATTTCATTTTAGTGCGAGTACTTCACGATCAGGATCTCCAAGTTTATCTCAAGAAACTAATAAACGAAAAGGAGCTAATATGCCTTCAGACCTCAATGCATCTGAAAATAGTAACAGTCCTATGTCAACACCTGCCAAGAAAATGAAATTAGATTCAGCACCACTGATTCCTTCAACATTTTCTGCAGTAATCAATTCAAAAGAGTAAGTTTGATGTTATTATTTATTCATATCAAAACTTAATTTTAAGGAACTCATCTGGCATATATTCTTCGCTAACATTTGTTACGTTAGAAAGATTTCGTCTATTGATTGTAGAAATTTTCGTATTTATTACAATCCATTATAGGACTAACTGGACTTACTGGAGGACTGTATCGACAAATTGGTGGCTCAATCACAATTGTTTCAGTCAAATTTTCCACCTCCTTTCTCGATTTTTTCTTTTCACCAATTTTTGACGATCCTTTCATGGTTGAACGTTTCCTCTTCTTGCTTCCTTCTAAAACAGGCGCCTCCAAGTTCAAATTATTATTTTCAACAATTAAAGGAAGTTCAAAAACTGATAATTTCTCAGCTGAATTTTCATCCGTCAACATCTCAACTTCCTTCTTAAATTGAGCATTAAAATCCAGTATAAATTTTGCATTTTGTTGATTAACTGCATCGTATCCATATGCAGCATTAGTTTGAAATAATTGATAAGTAGCAGCTTGCTTTTCCAAAATTTCAATTACTTTAGACCAGGGTAAATAACGTAAATCCACGCCAGCATATGGAAAGACAAAAGATGAATACACATGTTGTGGTCTGACTTGATTTTGCAAATAATAATACATTGGTGGTGAAGTTGCATTTGCATCAGCAAAATAATTGAAAGTTGATAATTGTGGAAAAACTTCACGATAAAATGGATTCATTTTTTCTTATGTATTTTAATTAAAATTAATATTTTTTTAGTAAATTAAATTGATCTCCGTATATATTTGATTATAACCAAAAATTTACCGTTATATTTTTATTTTCAACTGACTTTACGTGCGATAAGAACAATGTGAACAGATTCAAAGGGATAATTTTAATTTAATATTAGGGTAGTTCCGTTTGTAAGAAAAAAAAAATATAATAATGTTTTTTATTTCAGTGACTATGGAATTACGGAAGATGCTGTTCGTCGTTACTTAATGCGTAAGCCAATGACAACCACGGAGCTTCTTACTAAATTTAAAAACAAGAAAACTGGTGTTTCAAGTGATAAACTCGTAGAAACAATGACTCAAATCCTGAAAAAGATAAACCCTGTAAAGCAAACTATTAAAGGCAAGATGTATTTAAGTATTAAAGCACCAAAGTAGGTGATTCATATTATATTTGTTTTTATTTATCATACTGAAAGGAAATACAATAAAAAAAAGTTGATTAAAATTTAAAATATAGTTTTATATTAATATATGTACAATTTTTATTATCTAACTATTGTTATATCACATAATTGTTTCACACATATCCTATTAAGACCTCGTGAAGAATTTATCTATTGCAGAAAAGGCTTTTGTCACTCTTAACTTAATGTGTTTTGCTTTAATTGGAACACTATTAGTTTTTGACACTTTTTCTTTAAGTGCTGCCTTGGCTTTTCTTCTATTCCTAATACTATTTCTCAAACTAGATCTATGAGCTGCAACGAGTTGAACATCATCTTCGTCGATATAAAACGAACTGTTGAGTTCTTCAAATGACGTAGTAGGAACAATAGCTTCATAAACCTTATCCAATGGTATTTCGTGGACTAAATTAGTAATTCGTTTCTGTTGTGATTTTTTCACTAGATTTGGTGCGTACGGTGTTAATTTATTAGATTTACTATGCCATCTAATGGCTCTTCTGATTGAAACGTTACGTTTAAATTCTGTATTTTGATTCATTCTTACTAAATTGTACTTTATATTTTTTAAATATCAATTAGATGTTAACACTTCAAATGTTTAAGTTGTTCTGCTTCCAAAGTAAATTTATCCTTCATATTTAAATAAAACTTTCTTTAATGAGTAATTGTAGGTACTAACTGTAGGTATATTCAATGAATAAGGATCAAATACTCTATTTCTTTCATACCTGAAATATTTTACCTAATCAGTTTCATTAATTGAACAATATTTGTATGCAAAATTTTGGAATTTACGTTTAGAATCTACCTGATCCACTGTTTTAACTTTAATTTTTATTTATTTTCATATTATTTTTTTATCAGGTAAATTACTGTTTATTCATGAGTTTGGCAAAAAAAATATTCCCACATTATTTCATGAAGTGAGTTAAATTTGAAGAAAAGAATTTCTTGGTAAAGTAATTATTATGCATGCAGTTTTTTATTGATGAAATTTTAAATTAAATATGTGAGTTTTAAATCAATTCAAATGGATGTTTGACAAATTTTTATCACAAGAAAATTAGACCATTCTTACATAATATTTTAAATTCTACATTTATAATAAATATAGAATATTCCCTTTGTTTTCACGTACTGTAATTTTTAACTGTAATCTCCTTTTAAAATTATAACGTTAAATAAAATAGGATAGGATAATAAAAGAGGATTAAATACCAATATTGACCTGAATATCTCATTCAAAAAAGTGATAAGAACAAAATTATTCATTAAAAACTTTACATCCCAGTGTTTTAAGGTACAAAATCTATGTTAAATTCAATACGGATATCATAAATTTTGTGTTAGGATTTGCGAACATTGAATGATATTTAAATTTTAACTCATTGACATGAACTATGTCTTATTGACCATATAACTTGTGTGATGAAATATTTTAGACTAAAATTTTACATAAACGTGAAACATTGGATTTTTTTTTCTAAATTTTATAATATCTATCAAAGAACAAAACAAAGAGGATCGATTTTTATTTATTTATTCCTTTCAATGATTTTGTACCCTATGCTATGAAAAAGTGAAATCTTTCGTTTTATTCTTCGTACTTTCAATTATTATTATTTTTTGTTGATTTAAGTAAAAGATAGTAAAAAAATAGGATAAGTAAAGGTTCAAATAAATTTACTCGGAAACAAAAAAAATACACTGTAAGTTGAAAGAGCTCCTAAAGCCCTCGCGCAGTCGTTTTTTTTCTAAACCTACAAAAAGGATTATAAAACCTAGATTTCGGAAACGGGTGGTCCTCTACTTCTTTTCGAAAGAGATCACCTATTATTGAGGGACATGTTAAAATTACAGTGTATCAGTGTACTATTTTTTTACAAAAATGGCTTAAAGTTTATCAGGAATTTTATTTGATAAAAAAATGCACTCAATGAAATAAAAATTTGCATAATTTTCTGTTATCTTTTAATCTCTTAAATAAAAGATTATAGTAAAATTATTCAATTTAGGTAAAAAGTACTCACCTAATTTGCATACCAATAACAACCACTTACCTGATAACCCAAGATATTAAATTTTGTGTGGATTACTGCCAAGTGCAAGCAATTCAAATACAATAAAAATTAACAATACCTCCTTTTGGACTTACAATAAGAGAAGAATTTTAAGACTTTTATATCGATTGTTGCAAAGAGTTATTGTTATATTTTGGAAATTCCGACAGTAAAATCAAAAAGATTCATGAATAGGAAAAATCTACCAAAAAATTGATTTTACAAGTACATCAGCTACTCAAAGAATTAACCTGTTTATTTACAAAGAAATGTAATAATGAAAATAATAAAAAGAAATTCATAAACTATTCATCATAAATAATATAACATAATTTTATTGAGTAACAAATGTGAGTTTAAATTTTGTGTAAATGAAGCAATAATGTTGATTTATATCAAACATCATTTTTTTCTCTAATTTACCTTATGATATGGACGTTTTTTGGTCAGTTTATCGGTAAATTTCTATTAAAATTTAATTTGACGTGCGAAATTTTTTCTTCATAATAAGTACAATGTGATTAATGCTCTAATTTAGATATGAATTGACTTATAATTTGTACATTTGTGTAGTTTATCTATAAAATGTCATGAAAACATCTAAATATTGATTCCTTCATTAGCCTTATTCATATCAGCCACAATTTTATCCATCAATTCTCGATATGGTGAGTCAACTTGGAAAAGTTTGTCCAAAAACTGTGCATTCTCAAAAAAGTCAAATACATCATCGATTCTCAAGAGTGATTTATCAGTCAAGTGTTTCTTAACTAAATCTTTAAGCATGGTATGAATTTCTTCAATTTTTGGTTGAATAAACGCTAAATCATAACTGAAGTCAACTTCATGGAATGAGGTAATAATCATTTGTAAACGTGTAAACTTTTCATAAAACGTATTTGCCAATTGTCTTTCTTCCGCATCAAATTGATCATTTTTATTGAGTACTGCAATTTTTATCACAATTTTTATTATATTCTTTACAATACGCTCAGCGTCCTTTTTGCTGTTTGTCTGTGAAGTTAAAAAAAATAATATAATATATTTTATTTCTTTGGAATAATTATCAGAGTACTCACATGTTGTTTAATCAACTTATAAATATTGTCAAGGAGGCAGGATGTTGTATCATCTATGAAGACTTTTGCCATATTTTTGTTTGCCATTTTCGAGAAGATTTTCTTCTGTGCTCGCAACCCAATATCCTTTGCCTTGAAACCATTCTCTGTCATAACTATCAATTAAAATAAAAAAGAATTATTATTATGTGAGATTCATATATTAATTTATGAGTCAGGGATGATCATAATGTGTAAAAAATTGTGTGGTAATTACAATTTTTCTTACCTTGCTCTTGCATTTTAAACTCAAAATAAGTACTCCAAATAAATCAAACAAATGTAAAATAATAACAAAGGGTTGATATTATCAAAATAATAATAAATATTGATTTGTTTTTGTGTTGTGTTAAAGTGATTTTTAACTTAAATTTAACCAGGATTCCTGTAAGGATTAATAAAAAGAATATAATGAAAAAAATAAAAAAAAATAATAAGCAGAACATTACACTTGTACTTCATGATATAAATTATTCATCATGAGGAAACGAAAAAAACGTATTACAACAAAGAACACACATTTTTATCTCATAACTTTTATCATTTATTTAACGCAATGCTCAATTTACTTCGCTTTTGTTATTTTTCATTTTATAAAAATTTTTCAAGGATTTTCAGAGATCAACGACCGGCCTTCTCCTTTTCATTAAGGGTTTACTACAATTATGTTATTCATTAATCATCATTTTAACGATGAGCTTTAATAAGATCGGTAAATCCTTATCATCATCATCATCAACAATTTTATCGTTTTTTTCCTGAGTATCACCGTCAATTTTTGTCAAATTAATCTGTGTCACAACATCAGAACAATCAACATCAATTTGATTAATGCCAGTTTCCACCGAAAATACGTCTGCGGAGTATTTGTATCCAAACCACGAAAAATATTGCAATATCAATTTGTTTAAAATGGTTTGTGGTTTTAATTTTGAGTCAGACTCATTTTCAACTTTTTCTTCTTCACGTGAAGAATCTTCGCAATTTTCTTGAAAGATTTTTATGATTGTTGACCGGACTTCAGCTCGAATCTTATTAAATTCATTTTTTTTAATTAAAATCGATTTAATTGCTCGTTCCAAGTCAAATTCATTTATTTCTTCGTCTTTTTGCTCCATGATGACTAAAAATTAATTAATTGTTTATTTCAATGGTTCCCATGTTAACCAAATTCGTTATTTTGATTTAAATGTTTATTTTCAAAGTACAGTCAATGCGTGTTTTGATTGTTTTATTTTTTAGATGATTGACATTTGATTGAATCGTAATGAAAAAAAAAAGTAAATTGAAGATAACTTATTTGACACCTTATAAGTCATTCATTAAGATACCGAAATATGAAGGTTATATCAGATCAATAAAATAATACATTTTTTTTATTTTTATACTTACACAAGCATCCTGCACATTCAATGGATATTTTTTGATATACGAGCCACGTTTGGATATCTAGAATATTTGGTGAACTCATATTGAATTTCCACTTCGTTAACTGTATAAACTTAATCTGTAAAGTTCATTGAAAAGAAAACGATAATTTACTATAAATATTTGAGTAGAATAGAAATTTCTAACACTATCTAAATTATACCAAAAAAAAAACTCGCCTTCACATTGATTTTCACGTCAAGGCGAACACGTGAATGTTGCCGAATCAATAATAAAAGAACAAAACGATAATGATATTTTATATTATTTACAAATAAAACAAATGAAAATTAACCACTTTCAAAGTCATCTAAACTTCATTCAAAATTTATCAAGCTAAAAATAATGTGTAATCAATAACGGCATGCTTTCAATAGGTGTTATTAGAATCATGTTCGCTGTTAAATTATAAATTAGGTATACGACTATATTAAAAGGGAAATTTTAAATTAATTGTCTGTACAAAATTAATTCAAAATTTTTCGATATCTCATGAATTTTGGGGAATCCTATATTTTCATAAAAAGGTTCTTTCGATACGTGTTTCATTTATTTTGTTTGTTTTTACATTCAATTTAAATTGCGTTATCAAACAAATATTTTGATAAGCTGATGTTGTTAATTGATTTTGTTTTATCTTATCAATGAATTGATAAAAGACGAAATTGTTGTCATACATTTTGTATGAGTAATTTTTTTTATAACTTTATTAAGTTTCTTTTATTTGAAAAGAATAAATTAAGATAAAATAAAATAGCATGTTTTCAAACAATAATAACATAAATAAATGAAAAAGTGTAATTATTCAAAACAATTTATTTTTACACAAGTGAGGTTTTCACTTTTTCATGTGGTTTTCCATTTTCTTGTTATAAAATGGTTTAACCTTTCTTTTTTTATTTATTTTCTTTGCTTACTTTTTATAATTACAATAAAAAAAGTTGAGGTTTTTTCAGAAAAAAAACTCAAATCAACTTTATTTCATAAACACTTTTATCCTCGACAGGATGTGATAGGTCTAGAATACAATCAATTGACACAAGTACCTGTCTTAAAGGGAACGGAAATGTTTATTTTCTTTTCTTTTATGATAAATAATTGAATTTGAATACTTCTATACTCCTAAAAAAATTCGAGAAAAAATCAAACAAAATTTGCGTCATTAAACATTTTTATTTAATTATAAAATAAACGAAAAAAAGGCATTTTCAAGAAATACACTTTTTGCTAATTCGTTCACATTAAATTTGTCATTTGTACCATTACAAAAATGGTGTTATTTACCCACATTATAACTTTGTATCACCTTGATTTTTTTATAATTAATACATTTTTTAGTGAATAATAAATGTAGATGAGTCGCGTGCGTTGCACAACCATATAATTGAACCTACATATTTTACAGAAAATAAATTGAATGAATATTTTTAGATGCGAAACTTTTGTATTAGAACTTGTAAGGGCTTGCCATTTCACGATAATTGAAAAAGGAATCGGGCGGTCATTCAACACACGTATTTTTGATACTAAAACTATAAACAAATTTCTGCCAATAGACATTCGAGGAAATGGTTAATAATCATCTTGAATAGGTTACATGCCATATATTTACAAATCAAAAAATATTCTTTTTAAAAAGAAATATCATTATGAAGTATAAAAAGAAAAAAATTAACGTATTCATAATGAAATCTAAAATTTATTTGATACTTACGAAATTGTGAATAAAAACACTTTAACCGATTGTAATGTGTTTATTTTTTTGTCATACTATCATGCCTAGACTAGTACTCTTATTTTATAAGGTTGATGAACAGAAAGGCAGATGTTGAACATCAGGTTCTTATGTAATTATAACAGTTGTGTGTAACGTTTTTTTTTGTATATTCAAGTTTAATGTTAACAGAGGATATAAGGATCAAATTTTACTTTTTTAAAAATAATTTGAAATTTAAACTCTGTCTTTTAAAATTGCTTGTTAGATATTAAATTTATGATTAAAATGAAATGATATTATGAATCACTCCGATTGTTATGGCTTCTCGCTATTATTATTATATAAAATATGATGTTTTATCACTTAATTGTATGTACAATGAAACATCATTTTATTATTATTATTTTTTTTAATATATATTGTGTAGGAACTTTACATTGAATGTATATATTTTTATGTATTTAAATTAAATTCTGTTAGTCATAACAAAATTACGTTGAAAAATGGAATGTTATCGTGATTATGCACTGTTTTTAAACATTGAATGTTCAATAAATGTTTATATATAATTTGTATTTTTCTTGATTAATTGCTCTAGTTTTATTATAAATAATTGGAAAAGTATTTTATTGACATTAACTGTTTTTTTTTTGTTATAATTCGTGCTTTCAAAATGCTTAATGAATATTTTATAACTTGTGAACATGCTCTTGAAGAATTCATAAAATTAAAAATTTTATGTGTCGATTTCTAAATTATCATAATTTCACTTTATTTCGTTCTTTTTAAAGAGAAATATAACGATTTCTTATTGCTAATATGATAATTTGATATGGTAATTAAAGCAAGTTTTTATATAATTAAGAATGTTCTTTCAACTTTCATTATACGCATTTTTTATTTATTTTCTTCTTCGCGATTTAAAGAAAAAATACACAACCAACTTAGTTGAATGCCGACAGTAAACAAACTAAAAGCTGTTGTATTTTTTTTATGTACATTGAAAATAATAGTCCAATATCATATTTATTGTGTGTGAGTTTGTGTCTTGCGCGCGATATACTTTATTGGGGTAGAAAATGGTGTTTGAATACATCATGTAAAAACGCTTAGGGAGAGAAATTGTGTAAAAATATATGTCAGTCAGCTGAGTATATTGAATTTTTTTTTTTTTGTATTTTTGTAATGGAATGTTAACACTCAAATCAAAGTTTCAGAATCCGGAATTTAGACTAGCATATGGGTCTTTTAGACCCAGGCGAAAAAATTTAAGAATCAAAAAAATCAAAAGGATTTACTTAATTTTCAGTTTCAAATAATATTTTGTAAAGAAAGAATGAATTTTCCATAAAATTTTTGGATTTCTTGATTGAGTGTTAAAAACAAAAAAAAAATATCCTCAATAGACTTTTCAATGACTAAAATTATTCTTTATTTACTGTCGAATTACCATCATTTCTATGTAAATATCCATAAAATTCTTTGTATTCCAATTGCTCTGGTTCACTTAAACTTGAAATTTCTGGTTTGGGAGCTTTCCCAAAAGCAGGTTCAATATCTAGTTTTAAAGTCACATGCTCTTCCGTACCCTTAATTGTTGTTTCGTCACATTTTGAATATGTCACTAAGATGAAAATTATCAAAACTTGTAACATTAACTGGAAAATATGTGATAAAAAATGATTAAAAATATATTTTCTTATAATATAAATCTTACTTTGTATGAATATTTCATGATGAATTGCAAGAGCTCTGATTCAATATGTGGAATAAATTAAAATGAATCTAATATCTCAATCTTACTGTGAATTTTATTTAACTTTTATATTTGTTTTAGTAATCGTCATACATTAAAAAAATTCAATAAAACTCGCAATAAATTACAGTTTAATTAAATTTTAAAGGTGCTAATATATGACTAAGGTTGTGATAATTATTATTTGGAATGGTGTTTAATTAATTATTATTATGAAATTTTCATTTGAATAACATACATTTCTTTAATGTGGTCATCTTTTGAGGTCCTTTTAAAAATTAAAAACAATTATAATTATTCCATAATATTCTTTATTAAATATATTTCTTTGATTCAACAATTTTTTAAATAAATTCATTTTAATTTTTAAAGCATTTCATCATAGTAATTGTAACAAGCATTTTTTTAGCTAAATATAAATAAAAAATAGCAGATAAATATTAACTTTAATTTCATATAAATGGCAAAAATCATAATCAATGGAATGTTTTTAAAGCGTATCACTTAAAGCTTTTATTCAAGTAAATCTGCTAGAGGGTCATTTACAACTGAAGACTTCTTTTTGATAGCGCCTGTTTGAGTAACTGCCTTGGGTTTAACTGATGATTTTGCTTTAAAGGTAAAATTAAATGGAATTGAAAAAAAATGATCTTTGATTAATATTTAACAATAAAATTACCTCTATTTGATCCCGACCCAAAAAGTGAATCATCATCGTCAGAGTCATTATCAAATAAACTGCCACTTGTTTTTGAGACGTTTTTTCTTTTGATTGAAGTCACTGTTGATTTTTTTGCATCTCCACTTCCAAACAAATCATCGTCATCATTGTCATCACTTCCAAACAGGCTTTTTACTTTGGTATCTTTAGTTTTACCAAGGTTAATCGATTTTTGTGGTTCATATGTAGATTTTTGAACACTTTCCTTTGAGGTTTTATTACCTTCCAAGGTAGTTTTTGGTTTCACAGACGAAAATAAATTATCATCTTCATCAGATTCATCGAAAAGTTTGGGAATATTTGTTAAAGTTTTAACTTTTATTTTTGGTTCATCTTTCACTTTATCAAATGATTTTTTCAAAGTTGCTTTTTCATTAGTGGCCTTAGATGAAAACAAATCATCATCACTACTGTCACTATCAAAAACCGTTATTTTTTTACTCAATTTTTCCTTAGTTTGACTTTGCTGAGATGTGACAGTTACATCTTCCTTTAAAATTTGAATTAAATTAGAAGGAGGAGTTTTAAGAGGATTGTCCTTGACCTGTTGCCCTTTTTTTAATATTTTTTCTGATTGTGCATCATCATCGTTTTCCATCATAATAGGCTTACGGTTGGGACTCACTGTAATGTTTGATTTGATTTCTTTTTCAATATCGTTTTTTGCTACTACATCGATGCCTTGGTTATCTTCAATTTTAGTGAATTTTTCATTTTTATCTTTAAACTCATCAATTTCATCAAAATTCAAAGAACGCCTTGAAAGTTGATCCTTTAACTTTGAAGTACGAAACATGTCTGCAATTGACATTGGAGGTATTGCCTTTACTTGTATCTCTGAATGAACTTCTTTGTCCTTTGATATGGCCTGTTCGGTAATTGGATCATCTTTACGCGATGATTCATGATAACTTTGAACTCTTGCCTTGCGAGTTGACGGTTTTCTGGTTGTTGGGGCCCGCACACGATTTTTATTTAAACTAATGAGAAGCTTACTTTGATCTTGATTTACATTTTCTTGGATTACCTTTGGTGTTGTTATAGGCTCAGTATCGGCATTATTTGTTTTAGTTGGTGTCGTTTGGTTATCTTGGCTGTTTAAATTCATTGGAGAGCTTTGGTTATCTGTTTTCCATGGCTCAACATCAGATTGAGACATTTTTGGCAATGGCCTTTTTGCTCCAGGAAGTAAAGCTGAAACGTTTATATTGAAATTAACATTCAGTTTTTTTGGAACTGGTTTAGCGACTTCTTCCAATGATTTACTTGTCTCAATATTTGATGTATTTTCAAACATCTTAAATTTGCTTTTGAAATCTTCTGGAGATTTCGATATTGGAGGTTGATTCACTGTTTTGATATTATCACTTTCATCATTTCCAGTGGACTTTGGTATAACATCATTGAACTCGGGAGGCTCTTCATTAAATAAAAATGGATCTGTTTGAATTGTGTTAGTTTCAAAGTTCATATTTTCTTGTGGATCATTTTCAAACTCATTTGACTCGTATGGTTCTATGAAATCATCATCTGGAGGAATTTCATCAATAAATGATTGATAAACTGGTGTTGCTGGAGTATTGTTGTCTGAAGGTGTAAAAAATAAATCAGTGCTCTGTGAAAACAGTTCAGATGAATTATTTTGAAATGCTAATGACTTATTTTCACTTGCATCAGTAGATGGAGTATTTTCTTCCAATTTATCGTTTGAATCCTTTATGGGAGATTCAGTAGAAACTGAATTTGTTAAAGATCTTTCCACGATTGCCAAATCATTTGGTTTCTTAATTTGATCAGGAGATTTTTCACGCGATACCGAGCCTTGAAACGTAATATTTTGATTCATATTTTTAATTGAGCTCACTTTTTCCTCAACGAGCATTCGTTTTGGAGTGCTGCTTTGAATTTGATTTTCAATTTCAGGTAAAGCTTGAGACTTATTTGTTGAGGTCGATCCGAATGAATTTGAATTCATATTTTTATCATATTCAATCACTGTCTCTGTTTTAATAACTTCTCTAGGAGTTTTTTGGATTGGACTCTGCTCTTCAAATATTTTCGATACAGAACTTTTTGGTTTTATACTTAAGAAGGTGTCATCTTCATCACTATCATCAAACAAATTTGGCGTCTTTTTAACTCTTTTTTCCAAATTACTAGAACTCCCTTTATTCTTTTTAATTGGGGTGACTTCATTTGCATTTTGTTTAGTTTCAAATAATTTGGATGATTCAGTGGCTTTAGGTGAATCTTCTTTAACTAAATTAACCGACATTGAAGAGGCAGGAGGTTTACGCTCTGTATTTTTTTTATTTGATTTGCGAATGATATCAAAATAATCTTCACTATCATCTGACTCACTTTCAAATAAATTACTTACTTTACTTGTGTTCCCTACTTTAATTGAGGAAGTTTTACGGTCCTCAGATTTATATTCGAACGATTTTTCATTTTCTTTTTTTGATATTATTGAAGATGTTGATTTGACACTGATGCGATCTGGTTCATCCAAAAATGATTGAGTCTCAATTTCTTGAGTTATATGAGTTGATGTTGATTTTATAAAATTTTCATTTTCATCATCACTTTCAGTAAATAAATTTGGTGCTTGAGAGGTGTTTTTGTCAACTGAAATGAAGTTTAATTCAGGAGGCTCACTATCATAAAATGTATGAGATAAATGCTGTGGAATGTTTGTAGTCGGTTGATTTCTGAAAAAACTCGGCTCTGGTTTTGGTTGAGGTACATCTTTATGACTATTAGTTGATTGTTCCGTCACTGGTAATACCAAATGAGATGTATTAGGGTTAAGAATTTCTGGGAGTTGTGAAATCATAGATAAATTAGGCACTTTTACATGTACTACAGGTGTTTGATTGAATTCCTTATCACAGTTCAGTTCAGAATTTTCAGGAATACTGTTTTCTAAATCTGAATTTTCGTTTAATGATTGGTTATCGTGATGATTTTTTAAATCAATGTCATCTATATCATCATCAATTTGTTCATCCTCTTCGTTATCTGAATCATCTTTTAATCCAATATGCCACTTTTCGAGCCATTCTCGTGTTCCAATAATGTAAGGAGTACGTTTATTCATATAAGGATTAATTGGTTTATAGATATGTTTAACACCTTCTTCCTCATTGTCACTTTGATCATCTTCATCTTCGATTGGGATCTTTTCAAAACACTTTGCAAGAGTTTTAAGACTGTCATTCATTACAATTTTAGTAGCTTCAACATCGCTCAGCAATGTATCATGTTTATCAATCACATTTGTTAATTTTGAGTCAGACACTATTATATCTTCATCTTGTACACGATTTTCAATAAATTGTGTTTGTTGTAGCTGTTGTAATCTATTTGCTGCATTATCAAGGCCAACAGATGCAACATTAACTTCTAACATCATGTTATTCATATCCTTTATCGTTCGATTTGTACGATTTTCAAAATTCTGTAAATGAATGAGTTGATTGAGTAATTTAAGAAGTTTATGGAAAATTAAATTTACTTTTGCTATTGATTCCATATATTCGAGTAACTTTCCATCTCCTTCTAATGACCAAGAGCTTGTTGAAGGCATATTAGCTCGTAATGAATTTGATGAGTCCTTCGAAAAACAGGAAAAATATTAATTTTAAAGTAATAAAAAAATTTATTTACTATTTTATTTTTACCATTGTTTCATAAAATAAGAAAAATTAATTTTCAGTATTTTATCATGAAATATATTCAATAATTATTAATTATTGAGATAAATGTAATTTAGTTCAAAGTATGAAAATTTTCGAAAGCAAAACAAAAACTTTATTTGGCGACAAAACATTGAAAGTGAGACAATTTCTTTTTTTTCAAATGAAAAATTACAAGAATGTCGTTAATTATTGATTTTCATTTTTATTCAAATCATACTTTCAATCAATTTATTTATCAAATATTTTTTTTTAATTATTTCATTCTTTTTTGCTGTCTCAATCGATAAATATCATTTGCTGGAGGTGCAGTACCCTGCCCTTCATCATCGCTATCATCTCCTCCAGGAATGATTCTACGTCTTTTAAGCCCTAGATCTGTTGTTGAACTGCTTTCATCTACAATCCAATGGACAGATTTTGCAAGATCAAATAATTTGACATCTAAACCTGTGTCAGTAGCTGTTACAGGTGCTATATAAAATAAATATGAATAAGTTAATTTTAGTTTAGATTTCAATGAATGATATAATTCATACCATCTGGTAGTTGAATGCGATTGAAGATATCAATCAGTTTATCGATTATAACAAATGGACCTCTAAAAGAAGTTGGTGGTGGTAGTCTTCCACAGATATTTGCAAGAGCTGGTGGTTGTGGAAATATTCCTCCTGGAATGGGATGTTCACCTGGATATGCATTTGCTTTTGGTTTGAAAGGGATCATTTGCGAGAAATCTGGTTTCGGTATAACTGGTGAATTGTCATCATCACCAACAACAAAAGGTGCTGGTACACCAGATTTTAACGTTATTTGTTCCGTATAACCGATACTTTTCAATTCTGTCGAGGTACATGGATATAAATCTAAGAACTTGTAACGATCAACAAGTTGGGCAGTTTCCTTTCCTTCATATTCTTTAAGTTTTTCCAAGACAGCACTACGTCTTCGTTCAACTTTAACAATACTAGACAGATCACCAATGTTTGATTCAAATTCTAAGAATCTGTTCCAAACTTCAACAGACAATTGAGGCGTTAAACCACCTGATGACAGTACACGCTCAAATAATACTCTCGTATTGTTATCTTCATTTAAATGTGACAAGTAATCAATGTAACACATGACATAATCAGGATTTCCTCCAAAGCGCTTTAGGCCTAACTCGAAAATACGAAAAGCGATATCTTTATCTTTACTGCAATAATATTCCATTAAAGCAGCTGCAACGAAAACATGATATCTTGATCTTGTATCTTCTCTAGCTTTTTTGAAGACAGTGCGAGCTGATTTTATACCTTCTGCACGTCTAGCAAATTTCATATATTGAACATATGCCTAAAATGATATAATATTATTTATTTTAATTTTTTTCAAAAGTCGTGTTTTAAATTCTACCAAAGTAGGGTCTATATCGGGAATTTCCAAAAATTTGTTGTACATTTGATGCACTTTTTCATACTTCATACGTCCTTCTTCAAAGTCTGCATATGCAAAATACAAAAGAGAATTTCGACTAAGAACTCCATTGATAGCTCGGTCAAGAATGTTGGCAGCTTCATCCCCAAAAATTCTAGCAGCATTTACGTCCTGTATCAAACAAAGTTTTTTAAATAAACAAAAGATTAAGATAATTTATGAACATTATTTACATACCCCTTTTTCAACAAGTAATTTAGCACTTTGATCTAAATATTGTGCTGCTTGATGCCAAACCGCTGGGTGATGTGTGAGCACTAACAAACATTGTTCTGTTGCAAACATTACACGACGTGTTACTAATGCAGTGTCCTCACTCCTCAAAGGATTTGATTTTTCAAATGCAACGTACTTTTTCCATAATTCAACCTTAAAAATTATTCTTTAAGAATTATCTTTTCAAAATAAACTTTTAATCATACCTGTTTTGCTTCTTCCTTACTTAAGGTAGGAGGAACAGCAGGCAAATTACGATTCAGACCTTTCGTGACAATTTCTAGCTCTTTTGCAACACGTCTTGCATTCATGTAATCTCTTGATCGTTCTAAGCTCATTTTTTCAGAAATAACTGTGTTAATTTCGGACTCAAACGAAATATATTCTTTCCACAAATGCTCTATTCCAATTATTGGTGTAATTACAGCTTTTTGATAAACTTTTCTGACAGCGGTAATTTTTTGATTAACTGCATAGCTTCCAACTGCTTCGACACTTTTTAAAAATTGAATATAATCAGACCAAATTGAAAAAGAATGAAGATCCATCCCGATTTTTTCTAGAGCAAAATCATAGGCCTGTGCTAATTTTTCTCTGAAAATTAAAACAAAATTTAGTCAATTAAATAATTTTAAATAAGATTATTTTACTTATGAGTACTTAATCCCACTTTAGTTTCCTTAACATAAGTGAGATACAACTTCCACAAGTCAATATTCAGAATTTTGACAAGACATCGCTGGAATAACTTTTCGACTCTTTCAAAGTTCCTTGCTTTCATTTCTTGTTCAATATACACCTTCCAATATCGTGCAGTAGTCGGAAAAACAGACACCAAAGACTCATACAGAGATCTAACATCATTTACGTGTCTAGATTGACCTTCGCGAATTAATACAGACCAGGATTCGATGTCAAATGGTCTTAATTCGACTGTTTGCTGAGCTCGAACAAGACGTTCATGCCCCCATTCCTAAAAACAAAAAAAAGTAATCATTAAATGAAAAAAGAAAGGGCCTAAAAGAAAAGGTTAGAGAAAAACATACAATATCAAATTTAATTTGATCTTTTAATGATTGAGAATAATTGGACATTATGTACCGCCGTGCCGGTATTCTTCCTGTTATTTCACAATATTTTTGCTGGTTTAGTTTTGCTTGAATTTATTATTTGTAGTGAAATGCTGTTAAATTTAACATTTATTCTGTTAATTTTCACAAATAACGATTAAAAAAATGATAAATTTATAATGAAAAATTGGAATTTAAATTCAATGCTGTTTATGTTTGTTTTTGTATAGTCGCCAATAAATGTCATGTCCAAAGGGTTGTTTGATATTTTGATCGGTTAAAAACACACTCTGAAAAGTGAATTAAATTATTTATTAAATGAAAAGATGTCCAAGTCCCAGGTAATTTAAAAAGTATATATTAAAAGGAATAAATCATATTAAATCTAACTTTTCTCAAGCAAATAAATTCAAATGAGAATGATGAAAATCCTTCTAAACGGACAAAATTAAATGAAAACAAAAAAGGAATAAAATGGATAAAGTCATTTGCGTTCGAATCTTCAATTTATCAAAATACATCAAGTTCTCAAAAAAACAGCACAAGTAAAAAACAAAAAATACCAAGATTGAGTTGTAGTGCACCAGTAGTTGATCTTACAAAGTTAGATGACCTTGATGATGATGAAGAAGAAAATCGAAGTGAAAGTACAATTAGCAAAGATGCAGAGAAATTTCAGTCTGACTTAATGAAGTTGATTGCTCCTAAGAGCTCTAAAGATTTAGCAATTCATGTCAAAAAGATACAAGAAGTCAAAGGATGGTTGGAAGAATGTGATCGTCTTAAAAAAGTTCGTCCAAATTCAATATTGTTACTAACTGGTCCCTGTGGATCTGGAAAATTAACTTGTTTAAAGGTACTAGCTGAAGAATTGAACTATGAAGTACATGAATATGTTGAACCCACCAAAGGTAGTTATAAAAATAAATTCAACAAAAACGAAGATTGGGAAGAATATTCCACAGAACGACGTGAAGAGAATTTCATTAAGTTTTTACGCGAAACCTCTAGATTTGGCACAATATTTAAGACGGTTAAAAAAAAGAAACTATTAGTTTGTAAAGACATTCCAAACGTATTTTTAGAGGACCCTCAAATATTTCATGATGTTTTAAAGTAAGTTTTTTTAATGTTTTGTTCATTGTATAGCTTCATTTTTGTTTTGTTTTTTGATCATAGAGATTACACTCGCTCAGGGCGTGCTCCTTTGGTCTTTATAACAAATGATGCAAAAGGAAAACAAACAAATATCAATTTCAAATTGTTCAACGATGATACGTTAGCAACATGTAAGATTGCTCAAATAACGTTCAATCCTGTTTCTTACATGCAAATGTCAAAACATCTTAAATTTGTTGCATCTAAAATGAATCAAAAAGAATTTGGGAAACTTTACACAACACCCACTGGCGAAATAATTGATTCCATTATTGTTTCATCACAAGGTGACATCAGAAATGCTACAATTAACTTACTTTTTGCGTGTCAAAAGGGAGCAAAGAAATTGCAGACCGAATTAAAAACCAGCAAATTAACTGAAAAAAAATCAGCAAAGAAATACACAAATGTAGGAACTGATGAAAATGTAACTATGATGCATCTTCTAGGCAAAATATTCAATCCAAAGTGTAAGTATTTAGTTTTTCATTTCAAATGAAATATTTAATTTTAGTTTTTATTTAAAATTTTAGATGAAAAACAAGGCGATGACAATTATCTAAGTAATAATCCTGAAACTTTAACTGATATGTTCTGTACACAAGCAAATACTTGCCTGAAAATGATATTTGTCAATTATCCTGAGAGATTCAGTAATTTTGATGATATTGCTGGTGCTGCGGATTTTCTTAGTTCAGCAGAACTCTTAGGTAATGAATGGCGTGATGATGCATTTTCCACTTACGCGTTAAATATTGGAATCAGAGCAACAATGGTGACCAACACAAATCCAACAAAAGGTTTTCGAGGAGATATTAAAGGATTTAAAAATGTATTTTCCAGGTACTGAATATTTTTGAAGAATGAATTGTATGTACTAGTAATTTTATCAAATTATTTCCTTTTAAGTGATCGTTCTGTGAAAAAGCAAAATCAAAGTAATAACTGTACAAACTCACAATTCGTTTGTGACTACCGTTCATATGAAAAAATCATCAAAACTGATGTTCTTTACACACTCACAGAAGAAATGTTTGAAGATGAGGACCAGTTTGAGATTGATGATGTTAGTGATGAAGAAGAATTATAACAATGAATAAAATAAACTTTTGATTTTTAATTGATATAATATTTTGCTTTTATTTTTAAGTTTTGCAGCTATATATCGTTTTAATTTAATATAGACTTTTAAATACTTTATAATTGTATATATTTTTACTTATGCAATATATTTTTTAAGGAATTCAAGAAACAAGTTAATATAATTATCTATCTGTATTTTTTTCTATTTTTTAATACGTTGGTGACTATTTGTTTGACAAAATTGACAATGTTCGATTTAATAATTTATTTTTTTTTTCTTTTTAACTTCAACAAAAAATAGAACATGTGATATTTAGCAACACAACTAGATTTTTGTAAGATTTGAATTTGATGTATAGATTAAATACAAGAAGGTACATAACAACAATGATAGCACATGAGTATGAAAAAGCGTTAAATATTCTCTTACTCATATTATCTGACTTTTCATAATGAATTTTCTTTTAACTGGTTTGGTTAAATATTTTTTTTTTAATTTACAGAAGAAGCAAAATTTCAAATACTTTAAAAGCTTAAATTGGTAAATAATTTTTTATAATCATATTAGTAATATAATTCAATGTTTTTTTTTGAAAGATCCTTGAAACTACTCTCGTTCTACATATGAATTTTAAATTTGAATGCATTTTAGTTCAAAATTGCACACTAAATTTCTTTGATCAAAATTTTCGTTAGTATTTATTTTTTTAAATATTTTTTATTTATGTACGTTAATATTCAATATTTTTTTTAAGTTTCGAATGTTTTTTTTTAATTAAATGTTTGAATGTACTACTAATGTTAGAAATGCATTATTTTATCTTACTTTCGATTTGAATGATCAAGTTTTATTTTTTTGCTTGTTTAAATGAATCAAGATCAAAAATTTAGCAGTTGTTGTTTAATTTATAATTATTATTATGATTTTCCCTAAACATAGTTCATTTCGACATAATTTTGAAAAATTGAACTGATTTCAGAATCGAGACAAATCTTGAAAAAATAGAAGGGAAAACTAATTAGTATTCCATTTGGTTTTGGAATTGTCGTTGGGTTAATTAATTAATATTTTGAATGTTTTGAAATTATTTACAGGGAAAAAATTGTTATATATTTGAAAAATCACAGGACCTCGTATCTACGTAATTCTTTTTAACAGCTTTATATTATTTTTATAAACTTTGTAACAATAAAATTATTAAAACATGATTAACTTAAATTAGATAAGGTCCGAATTCTTAGCCAAACATTTATGATGTTTAGTCGTCTTTGCTGAGTGATCCCAAATCACTTAAGAAACTTTCTGGAGTAATAATATGTGATGAACCAATAAGAACTTCCCAATTTTTCACTGCATTAGTAACTTCATATGCACAACGAATCTCGGAATAGGAAATACCACCAACTACAAAAACAATTAATCTTGGTACATTTTTGACAGCTGTCTGTGCATTTTTTTCCTTATGCCAATGGCCATAACGTGCACTGCTGCAGATTTAAATGAAAAATTTAAGCATATTGAATTTTAACGAGTAAAAATTATAAATGAATACCTAGTCGGAGCATGATAATTTGCTGTTTGTGATCTGCCACCAAGGAATGGGAAATGTCTTTGATCTAATTTATCCTCAATAGCGTCTTCCATTAAATCTTTTATGACTGGAGTCCAACGTGACATTTGGTATGTTTGTTCAGTTATACGTTCTTTACGTGGCACCGAATATTGCTTTTTACGATTTCCCTTAAAAATTTTAAATTATTGCAAATGAAATTTAAGTTTGGCAAAGTTTTAAAACTTACATCTGAAACAACGTTAACACCCAAGTATTGCAAATTAGTTATCATTACACGTTCTTTTGGTTCAATTTGGGCATGAGTAACTAATTTTGTCAAATTTTCATCGGAAATGCCATTTTTAATTTGACAATATAATGCGATAATTCTGACTTTATCATAATTTGATATAGATTGATCCAACAAAATTGGAACTATTGCTCTCATATGATCTTTAATTTTTTCACCCTCAGCGTCGGTTCCCATTGCCAAGTCCTGTTCCACACGACACAATTTATCAACATATCCTTGATATGCTTTCATGCAATCTTCGGCCAAATGTAAATGTGTAGAGTATTTACTCAACTCTTTCTGATATTGAGGCATTTTTTTGATCATTTGTGACAAATCACGCATTGATGCTTTATCTGTTGCATTCATACGTTTTGATTCAGTAAACTGTTTCAAATTTTGTGTTACTCTGGTAGAGACAACAGCTATATGTTGATGACGTAAATCAACCCACAATTCATCATTTTCATCAAGAAGAACCTCCTTATCTGGAGCATTTGGAGCTGGTGGATATTTGTAAACGTCATTGACGATTGGAAGTAAATCATAGGCCATTGCTTGCAATGTTAACTCGTGAAGAAGTGGTGAGACACAGTCAAAACCACGATCGATAATCAAAAGTTGAGATCGTGCCTTTTCAGGACCCTCACCCATTGTTGGTTCATCTGCTTTGTAAGCATCAAGTTTTTGTTGAATTAACTGAGCCAATTCAGCGTTGCGTTCCCAATCACTTTTGAAATTTCAAAAATTATATTAGTAAATTAAAATCAAAAAAAATATATGTGATTTCTTACGTTCTGTAACGAATGGAAGGATATTCGCCCAATGTTGCACATAATGTAGCTACTTGTTCGGCAATGCGCTCCATATTACCCAAGCGAGCTGATGCTAAACTAGGAGAATAACTGCATTGGAATGTGTCCGGTGAATCTAATGAAAATACCTATTATACAAAGGATATTGTATTAAATTTTTATTTTAAATTGAGTTGAATTTAAATAAGTGTTAGTATTCCAAGCACCTGACATTCATAAGGTAGAAAAGCGATGTTAATTTCCTTTAGGGTTTTGATTTTACGTGCAGCCATTGATTTACACAAATCATTGAACAATTCCTCCGGACATACTATACATATATAGCAAAATTTTATTGCATGCAAATTAAAATGAATTTAAATGAGTTGTTATTAGAAAAAATGTTTAGATATAGACAGCTCCCAAACCAAATGATGTAAATGTTAATAAAACATATAAATTCATGAGTGGTTTACATAAAAATAAATAATACAAACTTTAAAAAATTATAATCCAATACCTGAGCCTCATATGGTATAAATTCAATATTGATTTCTCTACATGTTTTCATGTATTTAATCACTCTTGAATCTTTCAATATTTCAAATAAATGGTCTGGGATAGCTGCCAATTGAACAAAACCAAAATTAAATTTAAATTTAAAAAATAAATTAAAATAAAGAATCAATACAACAAACAAAAAAAACACTACTGTTTAATTTGACTTACCTTCAGTGAAAAATACATGAGCTGCCTTGTACAATGGTCGATTAGGAGATTCAAAGTCACGCATCAAATATCGAATTGATTCCTCCGTTGGAGTCATCAAATAAAGTCCTTCCATAGTTGGAAGTGGCTCACGTTTCTTATTGATATCCTCGACCACTAAAATAAAAATAAAATTCAATTTTAATATTTAAAAATTTGAATCAAAACTCACAAGTAATTCCTTCAGCAGACAAATCATGCATTTTGGTACATGCCGATACCATTCGCATTGCAAGTTTATCAACAACGAGAATACGCCATTCGACTTTTCCTTTTTCGGGCTTTTTGTAACCTGGAGGTTTGTAACGAATAACCTCGTTCATAATTTCTAAAATTTGAAAAACGAAACATAATTTTAATTAGGTTTTTCATACAATTCATTTGAAAGAATATTAAGCCTAATAAGTGACTAACAATATTTACACACACAAGTGACGTCATTTTCATATTAATTTTTACTGAAATCTTTGCGCAAGTCTAAAGTATTGAAAATTTTTGCATCCTACATCGCACAATGTAGTAAAAATCGATAAAAAGAAAAAACTAGATAATTCTAAGGGTTTTCATTGAAATTTAATATGACTTGTCGTAATTAATTTTTATGATAATTTCAAATAAATATTCTAAATAAACTTCAACTAATTGGTTCAATTGTTATTAAATAAAAACAAAAAAACTTTGTTGGGCGTATAATTATGAGAGATTTCGTTTTTATCAAAATAAATGTAATTAAACTGGAATATCGCTTTAAACTTCATTGAATTAATGTTCTTAACACTTATTTACAGTTTTCTAGCTAAAATTTAGCTTTTTTTCATTAAAATTTACATACTTTGACCAACCAAAAGCTTAAGAGCCATTTTCACAATCTTTTTATTTGAAAACTGAGAATCAACTGACTGTCAAATTTGACGTAACTTTCTGTTAGGATTTGAATTGATAAAAACAAATTAAAGCTTTGATAAAAATGATTTTAATCGCAATTTAAGATTCAAATTCCAACTTTTAAGGAATTCTAGGCGCTAAATCACTTAAAAAAGCAAGTTTTTGAAAGAAATGATTGTGCGTTTAGATTTTGATGGAAAAGTGAAATACAGAACAGATAATTTTTTCATGACTTAACATTGAATTTCAATGTATACCTTGATTAAGATATTTGACGCACGATTTTCAGAAAATTTTGAGCTTCTTTTTTTACATTTTTGATAAAATTAGCGAAATATTTTGAAAAACAATTCATGATTTTTTGTTTGTTTATGTTTGATCGACATCGTATTTGAGAATAATCGAATAGATTGACATGTCAGAAAATGACATTTTGCACCATGCTTTTCATTTGTTTATAAATTTTCGTGGAGCATAAGTTCTTTTGCAAATTTATTATTGAATTACTTTAATATAAAATATAACAATCATGAAACGTTTATCCGAAGAAAAGACAAAAATATTTTTTGAAAAATTATCAAAATAGTAAGTTTTATTTTATAACTTTTATTGCAAGGTTTATCCCAAAAATAATATATTTTTCAGTATTGGACCAAACATTAAACTACTGATTGATCGGCCTGATGGGACATATTGTTTCAGAGAAAAGAAAAATCGTGTTTATTATGTTTCTGAGCGCATTCTCAAACTAGCGGAAAATATCAAACAAGATTATTTGGTGTCCATCGGAACCTGTTTTGGAAAATTCACCAAAAGTAATAAATTCATCCTTCATATAACGGCTCTCAATTATTTGGCACCATATGCTCAATATAAAATATGGGTAAAACCTTCGGCAGAGCAGCAGTATCTTTATGGGAATCACATACCAAAATCAGGGATGGGACGAATTACGGAAAATACACCACAATATCAGGGTGTTATTGTATATTCAATGAATGATATTCCCTTAGGATTTGGAGTAGCTGCTAAGAGTACAAGTGAATGTAAAGTTGCTGACCCACTTGTAACTGTTTGTTTCCATCAAGCTGATATCGGCGAATACGTTAGATCGGAAAGCACATTACTATAGTGATATAAACGTAAAACCATTAAAATAAATATAATTAAAAAGTAAGAATTATATTAAAATTTTTATTAAGATCGGATTGAATAGAAAAAACTTAATAACTTCAGTACGAACATTTAATTTGTAATACAAATAATTGACACATTTGTTTCATTTGCTCTTATTCTTAAAATTCGTTACATTATCACTACTAATTATATTAAATGTTGATTTGTTTAGAATACATATTTGTGATTACATCATAAACGGGATAATTTTTAATAGGGCACTCATTGCTGCTCACTAAGATTGATTATTCAATGATTTACTAACAATTATTCATCTACATCTTAATATTTAATGAAAGAATGGATTTGGCAGTTTATCTGATTTTGTCACACAGAGAATTTGTCTCTCAAGTTGAAATGAGTAATCTAATTCCATAATGTTCTTCTTGATCTGAAATGATGGTAACTGGAAAGAAAATGAAATTAATTTCTTTATCAATATTTTTATTTAGAATTATTTTACCAATACTTGAGCATCTTTTTTAATAACGGGATTTATTTGAAATGGGACACCCAAGAGTTCTGCTGCTGATGCATAGTATAAAGTGTGTGTGTCATATTCAATTGCATCTTTATTTTCCATGATATGACTATTTTGACTAGTATTCTTGTCAGAAGGTTGAGGTGGTGGTGGTGCAGCTCTTTTTGGCGAAAGTTGATAGCCTGGACTAATAATTTCATATTCATCGTCTACTTCAACCGAAGAAATGCGTTTGTTGCGTGGTGGTGGAATAGGATTTCCATTTTTTGGATCGGGATATAACTTTAGACGGTCAATTTGCTGTTGTATGTTATTAGTCAATGAACTATTATTATCTGAGATTATATTTGTTGGAGTAGGTGGTGCTGGTCGTTTATTTTGTGTGATGGTGTCAGTTTTGTAACAAACTAAAATTCCATTTATTTCACTAGGAAAAAAAATCACAAATGTTTAAAAATAAATTAAATTTGATGTTATTTTGCATACCCAGCACTTATCCAACCTCCTGGTGGATTTTTTGATTTTGAGCAAAGTATGATGTCAGTAACTGCTTGTTGAACAGACGATTTTTGTGCAATTTTGTAAGCAACTTGACGTTTCCTCCAAGCTTTTTGTTCGGTATCCATCGTTCTCGTGAGCATACTGAATCCACCACCAGCTATTGTTTCTTTTTCTCCTATTACTCTGAAATTAATTAAACAAATATAAAAATCATGAACTTGAACTTCACCGTTGCCCTACTTTTAAATTCACACCATTGACCATAACGATTACGATTAACCGCCTTACACACATACAAATTATTTTACAGCTCCTTACATGTATGATTTATTAACATAATTAATAGAGCATTTTAAAATAACATGGTTTCAGATCTTTGAATTAAGTTATTTTAAATTTGAAGAAATTATAGTAAGCATTCCTGTAGAATGACCTTCAATTGAAAAAAAACTAAAAGTAAGTGTTGATATAAAAATAGTTTCTTAGCACGGAATATTCAAGTTAGAGGAAATTCCCATAAATTACTCATCATCAATACATTTCATATCATGTCTTACTACTTAATTCAAATCGTGTTTAACTACTTTTTACTGTTAGACAAATGTTTTGTAAAAAAAGAAGATAAGAGAATTATATCCAGTTAAGATAAGTAATTTTTACGCAACAGACCATAAAGAAAGTGAAATAACAACACGTATAATGAATCATCATGAAAAAACCGTTATCACATTATTTATCAATGAAAATACAAACAAATACAAAATAAACACATTTTAATATTGAAATACAATAACAACAATAATATTTCGAATTAAATTTCTTACTTTAATGTCTCAATGACATGTTCCGGATTCCCTTCAGTTTTTGATATGCACAAATATCGACTAGTTCGCTTTCCAAAGAGAATATTATGTTCTCGCCATAAGTCTGCATCCATATCGGCATCGAAGGTCCTGTGAAGTACTTTGAAATTTTTTGGACACCTGTTAAAATAAAAAAAAAAAACCAAAAAAGGATATTATAAAAAATTAAATGAGATCATATAAATTTAAACTACATTCATCATTTTTTTTTATATCATAGCAATACGTTATTCTTTGTTAACATAGTTCACATGGAAGAACATTTTAATTCAGATATTTTTTTTTTATTTTTAGGTCATTGCACCACCACTATGTGTTTATAGATATGTTTAATGCTAGAATAGTTTCATATAGACAGGAGAATCTATTCATTGCACTTTCTTTGTTTTCATATGACTAACTTTAAATTTCCTCAACTTACTTTTCATAGTCCTCAACAATTGAGAGCGATGTAATTGGTCGGGAGTCTGGCAGTATGTTAATTAGTTGATTGGTAAAAAATTGTGTTTTGTTTGCCATTTTAAATAATATTGTTTTGGTGAATGGTGATAATTTTCAACTCAAATAACTTTCGCTATTTTTTTTTAAATGACTTATGAATGTCTTTATTGTTTGGGTGTTTTTTTTTACATGATCTTAAAAAGATTGCATAAGTAAAGGTTAGACATAAAACAGGTTTTATATTTTTGTATTTTTATTTCACAGCACCGAAAAAGTGCATTCAATTAACATACAAATGTATATGTGTTCACATATCATACATATTTATATTGCGATAAATGTTTTATTCTAAATTACGATTCGTACACAGTTCTTAGACGGAATATTACAACATAATTTTTCATTCAACAAATTCTCCGAATTGAGATTGATTAATTTGATCTTTAATACAAAATTTCAAATTATTTGAACTAAAATTAAATATCAATTTTCGATTTGATAAATTTAATCTACTAATATGATTGTTATTAAGCTTAATTTTAATTTTAAAGTCTTTTTTTTCTAAATTAACTAAATTTTTTATGAAGGAAATTAGAACCGACAACACCAACCAGACAAAAGACTGAAGTGAACTGATTTTGTTTTGTATGAGAACACGTATGTACATACAGAAACTTCAAATATACGTACAGAAAAGTCTGTCGCTATCAATTGTCAAAATGTGTAAACAAAATAAAACAGAAAAAAAAACAAAATAAAAAATGTACCTGTTTACAGCTTGAACTTCACTGAAAAAGAAATTGAATCAAATAGTAAATTTAAAGTTCATTTCAACTATAATTTTGATTGAGTGATTTATTTTTCTATATTAATTATTTTATATTGAGTTGTGAGAATGATAGTATTTAACACATTTATTTATTTATTATCATTTCATTCCTTTCCTTTGGCCGGCACTTTGTTACTCTTTTCATAATTGTTTAAATAAGTATTTATTTATTTAAAATATGAAACAAATACAATAACAAGAAGAATTAAAAAAATTGTGCTATGAAATATCTTAAGGCAGATTGAGACGAATTTTAAAGTTAACATAATTAGTACATATTAATATTAAGTTAACGACATCAACTAAGAGTTTTAAAAGTGTATAAATTGATTAATATAATGATTAAATATAGATTAATGAGAGGAAAAAACATTTCAATTAATACAAAAACTCAACTTTTGTTTGTCTTATAAAAAACTAACAGATTGTTCCTGTTTTCTTCACATCTTATTTACGACTTATTCTTTGGTGGAGTAGATAACTTTACTTTATTGTAATAACCATTTATGTTGATAAGATTAATAAATTCTCCAATTTCCAATTGGTATCCTGTATTAACCATTTTATTGCCCAAATATATAATGTATCCAACATTTTCTTCAAACATTTTCTCAAGTTTTATGATGTACGTATATTTTGGATGAATAAATGCCTTTTCTTGTTTAGGATCTCGTGCAAAGTGATGTGTAATTAAACTCCTGTTAACAATAGAAATAGAGATATTTTGTAAAAAATAAATCATAATAATTTACCTGTTAAACAGCAAGATGATTTCAAAAATTGTTTCTAGCACACTATGAAAAAGTGTACATTGCTTTGTTAACATGCACAAAAATTTTATCCTTTTAATGTATTTGACATGTTTTCGATACAAGTCTTCCATACTGATTGTACTGTTCAAATCATCTTTAAATGCCTTCCAAGATACTTGAAGTCCTGCTCTAGTAATGTGATTTAACAGAGCATGCATGAACTGTGACAACTTATGTCTAACTTCTTGGATTCGTCGATATTGTGTTGATATAAGTAGATCTGTTCCTAATTCTTTGTAAACTTCTTTCAAATACTGAAATGATGCTTCAAGTACCCATCCAATACGACGAATTTTCACAAGATATTTGAATATATTAGAATACTCTTGAATTGTATCAGGATTTAACACCAAATTTAATGGCCATGATACATGATAGTCTAATGATAACATACTGAGTGCATCTGGTGATGGTAATTCAAATTTATCAGGTTTTGAGTTAACTTTGAATGTTAATCTATCTGTATTTTTATCATTTCCAATGATACTTGAACCAAGAGCATTATCTAGTAATGAATGCAATGTTTGGGGATTAAGAAGATCATTTGGTGTGGCACCACCTTCAATTCGTTTTAGTAGTCCATCACAGATATGACTGCCAAATTCACCATCCATCATAAAAAAGTAATTTCGTAAACTCTTAAAATGACCAATAACATCAAGTTCAAGAAGGAATAATTTCATGATCTCTCCGTTTATGATCTCCATATGAGCATTCAGCGGTAATACCAATGATTTTTGAATGAATCGAGTTAAAGTTGTAACGTCCAGTGATTTTAATTCACTAACAGAGTTAGAACTTCCTTTGTCTCTATTAAACTGTTCTTTTAGCGAATTTGGACTTTTCGGCAAAGATAATGGCATTAAGCTGTTCATTTTCCTTTCAACTAATTTTACAAAGTCATAATAATTTGTTTCAGAATTAATGGTTGACATGCTAGTTGCACTTTTGATACCACCTTCTTCCGAAGTAACTGATTTTGTCGGCGATGTAATAAATTTAAATTGATTTGTAGAAAAATGTTGGTCATGTGTAATGAGCGCACTTTCAGGTGTAGGTTGATTAATAACCGAAGTGTCTGGTACTCCTAAAGTATCTGGAATGTCATGATTAGCGATTTCTGTATTTAATTTGAGTGATTTGAAGTGAGACATATCAGGTGATTCCATATTTTCTCCTGTAATGATATTAAACTCACTTTCGAGAACCTTTTTTCGATTACGAGCACGATCTGTGTCTAGATTAAGGTAATGTGTTTTAGGTTTTTCTTTTGGAAGTTCTAAGAGACCAAATTCTTGCATTGTCTTGAGGCGATTTTTCTGGAGATCAGTCATATTTTCAGTACCATCATGTTCAAAATAATGCGTACCGAGAATCTTTAATTTGTTTCGCTGTGCATCAGACATCCTATCAGGGTCTTTTTCTTCCAGCACAACATCACTCAATTCTATTCCAAATTCACTAGACAATATTTTCATTTTATTTTTCTCTGCAGCAGTCATTATTCTTTTTGTTTTTATCAGATTATTTTCTTTATCCGTGACATTAACTTTCAAAATTCCACTTGCTGTATTACCACTTTCTAAATCATACTTATCAATGATCGTTGAGCCCATAACTCGTTTACGATTCCTTTGAAAATCCGTTATCATCACTTCTGCATTATCTTCTTCTTCGAGATTTGCATTCAAAATATCTGACTCACTTTTTTGCATGATCGGATTGCGAGAATTCATGTTGGGTTCTGGACTGGTTGCTTGATTCTTAAAATTTTCATTCATTACTGCTTCGTGCAAAGATGGTGTTGACATACTGATGCTACAAGACATTAACTTGCTACTAGTCATTTTTTCATCTTCTGGTGATGTAAAGTGATCACTGTCCAACGACATTTCCATCTTATCATATTTCGAATCGACTTCTACTCTTTCTTTACTTTGAAGCTCTGACTTTAATTTTTCCACTAATTTTTCAGTTCGTTCACGTTTTTCATCGATCAACCGATTGAGTTCCTCATAATATTCAATACGTTTTTTACGCTCGAGATTTTCTGCAGTCAATCTCTCATTTTCTAACTCCTCAGCCTCCTTTAAATACATCAGCTCACGTTCAATATTCGCTTTTTTCTCAGAAAGCTTTTGTCCTCGTATTTCTTCCATTTGAAGTTTGAGCTCTTCACGCTGTTGCATACGAGTTTTTTGTAAATCAATAGCTTTTTGTTCCTGTTCATTTTTCCATTTTTCAAAATTTTGACGGGAATTCTCTTCAATGCGTGCTTGTAAATCTGCATGTTTTTGATATTTAATTTTGAAAACATCTGCGACATTTATCGGTGAACCACATAGATGTCGGGCACGTGCCATATAATCATTACACTTTTTCTGAACTTCTTCTATGGATTGATGATCTAGGCAAACTTTTAATTTAAAACGATCCATTGTGAAAATAGGATGCTAAAATGTTTAAAAATTTGTTTGAATAAGAAAAAATAACATTTAAAATTCAATGAGCTTACATCAGGTTTATATGTCCTCAATAAATTTGTGTATTTACCACAAAGTAAAATGTCTTCTTCATATCCCTGAAGAAATAGGGGAACACTTTGCTTTCTTAACTGGTATGCTTTGTCGAAATAGGTTTTGGTATTTGCATGATATGCATTCACATAACATATGAAAAGTTCTTTGCATGGATCCTCAAAATGCCCAAAAAATAACCACTTTTCGAAATTGCTAAAATACACTTGGCAACAATTACTCAATATGAAGACTAGAAATAATGATACATCTGTTTGAGTTATTCCAATTATTTCACGATATAAAAATCCAAGGAACTCGGAACCTTCAGGTAATTTGTTTGGCGCTTGAACTTGGTCATGAATTCGCAGAATTTTTGTGAGAGCCACAAGTTGCTTTTTCATATGTTTAATTCTGTGACAATAACCTAGCAAGGTGTTATCTTCAAACGAAAGTACAAATTTACGAAATGTGATCAAAAAGCTTTCGATGCTATCGCAAAGAGCCTGAAAAGAAATCAAAAATTTATATTTAAATCAAATTCGTTCAAGTTTTTCCTTACTTTGAAGACAAATCCCTCTTGAACTTTAACAACTCCTTTGCATCGATACGCCACACTTCGCGATGTGAAAAACTGTAATCGCTTAAAACACGTTCCACACTCAATGAAATCTTGTACAGTAGATTTGAAAATTTGTGGTGACACTCCATCAATAGTCAAATTGGGAACCATTTCAAATTTCATATTTGTAAAATCAAATTCAAAGGACTCTGAACTAATACCAACTGTCAAGTATTTAACATCAACCATGAATGCATTTAACGGAATTATGTTAGCTTTGAAATTCTTTCCTTTAGCTTCAGTGCATAATGTTAATAGAGAATACAAACTGTTTGTTTCACTACAAAATGGCTTTTCACGTAGAATTACACGATTTCCAACATTTTCCCAGTTCAATATTCGCTTATGACGACCACTGCTCCTTCTTGGTAATTTAGGGCCTTCTGTGAGAGTTGAAGCACTTCCAGAACGAGTGTAATCACGAGTAAAATACTGTTTCTGTTGAACTGGTTCTGATGTTACACTATTCAAGGAATACAAACTCTGAGGTCTGTTACGGTTCGATGGATCGGTTTTGAGATTCTCATAGGACGACAGAGAGTTGTGAAACATTGAATTCAATGAAAAATCGGATTCACTTGTTCTGATAATGCTTGGTTTGGGAAAATATGGATTATTTTGTTGTGCAAACGAGCCTGATCTTCTTTCAATCATAGAAAATCGCTTAGGCGGAATTGCAGGATAATTTGAATCAAGTGACTTATCCACAGCTTGTGATGTTTGTAATGTAAAGGGTTTCTATGATAATAAATAAATTATTAATAAAAAACACGACTTGAAATAAATAAAATAATTACGAAAAATTGATTTTCATCTTGGATTCTCTCTCCACTATCCTTGAGTGATAATAAAAGTTCAAGGACATTCAAACATGTATCATCTAATGGCTCGAGACGAGACAACTGTAAAAGTAAGTCTTCAAATTCTTCAACCTGTTGTTTCTTCCTTATGGTATCAGCTCGTATTTTAAGCTCAAAAAGATAAATTTTCAGTTCTTCTATGATATCTTTTCGTACACCATTAAAATTTTGTTGGTTTCCTTTTTCAAATAAAATTTCAAATGCATTTTTCCTGCAAGTTTTTATCACTTTCTTGTTGTTTATTGGTTTTCCTTGTGCATTTATGCAAAAAGATTCACACAAAGCATTGACTAAACTAAAAACACTATCCATCGTTAAAATAATATCACCCTAAATTCTAATATAACATAATTTAAACAGAATATGAAATTTTTTTCATTATTTTTAACAAATTCTTTGCGATTTTTTGTTTGATCAATACAACATCAACCTACTAAATATTGATTTTGTTTAGGTAAAAGTAGGCAAAAATGAGTGATTATCTTTGAATGTTGTGTTAAAAGGCTTCCGACCTGCACAAAACATCTGTCAAATTTGTGTTGACATTAAGGTAAACAAAGTGCATGGAGCATCTACAGAAATTAAATTAAATTGTAAAAATTGATTTGCACAACAAATTCAATAAAATTTTATTGTAAAATACATCTCAGATCAATAAGAAATTGGCTGCTGTAAAACAATTTTCAATTATTTTCGACATTCATTAAAGATAAAAAATAAAAACAAGACCACCTAATTGAATTGTCACTAAGTAAAAAAAAGAAAATATTTCAAGAAAAAAATCATTGTAATTTCAATTTTGTCTGGGAATTAATTAGTTCAATCAAGTGAAATTACTTTAAAATTAAAGAGAAAATCACATTACGTACAGATTAAATGGAGATCAAGTGGAAAATTCCCGGAAAACTTATAAAAACTTAAATTAAGTTTTCATTGTTATACGCTACGTGAAAATTGTGAAAATTCAACAATAATGGCGACACTTAATAGCTCACCAAACCAAAATGAAAGTGGTTTTCAATTGAAGACTAAACCAGAATTAGATAAAAAGTGGATAAGAGCAAATTTGACAATTGCACTTCGATCTAGAAATGAATTATCTAATTTATGGAATCACCTGCTTGAGGATAATGAGGTCATTAAATTGGAAAATAAGCTTAGTCCAAATTTTACTTTCATCGATGAATCAATTGATAAACCATTTGATGGGTCGGGCAACCAAACTTCAGAAAATATTTTCAATAGTTGGCTTTGGAATCCAATTCCTTGTAAGGATTATAATTATAATAAAAAACTAAATAATAATAAATTTTTCATAATTTCTTTTACTAGCCACGGAAGAAAAACAGAATGCCATTAAAGTATTATTGAATGAACAACAGGCATTATGTCACCAAGCTGCAGATAATTGTTTGTCAGTTCAATCTCTGAAACGCATGTTATTTATTTACTCCAGATATTTTATTGCATTATCACGATACAAACAGCCAGATAATTTAGAAGTTGATTGTAGTAACAATTTAATTAAAACTGTACATGAAGTGCATCCTTCTGTGTTGGATTTGAAATCGACTAACGTAAGTAATTCAATATTTTTTTGTGAATGGATACTAAAGTTGTTTTCATTTGCAGAACTACGATAAGACGTCTGGTTGCTCAAAAGACTTCGAAAAAGCTACACTTAGTTTGGCTCGAGTTGGTACTCGTGCAGCACTTAATTTTGCGTTTGCTTTTCTACGTCGTGCTTGGAAATCTGGAGAAGATACTGAGCTTTGTAGTGAATTACTAGGAGAGGCACTAGATGCATTACAAACACTCCCAGAAGCATCTCTTTTTGATACTGGTTCTCAAACAATTTGGATGGAAGCAGTTGAAAAATCTATCAAATTCTTGCGTCAGGTTGCATTGGGAGATATAATGGGTGGACGGTGTATGGTACCAAAGGCTGATCGACATATAGCTTTAAATCTCCTTTTGGAACTAGCTGCTCAAAAAGGATCATTATGTGCATCACTCGAAGCTGTTTTATTACTCTTAACACTATGGGAAAAAGATGCAGAAACTGAAGATAATAGAAGTCCACCACAACCTTCAGGAGCTCCATTAGCAACTGTTCTAAGACGATTTCAACATATAAACAATTATAGTACTAGTTATGGACTATCAGATTCATTGCCAAGCAGTCCAACAGAATCATTTTTAAGGTTTTTGGCACTTCCAGAAGATAACAATGCACCAATTGATCTCAAACAAGCAGCTGTAGTGATAATTAGTCATTTAGATCGTCTTGCAAAACCTCATTTGCCAGCAGGAAATTTTTCTAACAGAGTTCACCAAAATATTAAACTACAACAAATATTTGCTCTTGGTTGGAGTTCATTCTCACCCGAAATGGATGGTTTCATGTTTGACACAAGCGCTGATGCGTATGGAAATTACTCTAAATATGGAACGTCAACAATTGAACTGGATCACAAAATTCAAGTTCAACAAATGGTTTGTTCAGATCATTGTGTTTTAGTCCTTTCAAGTACTGGCCAAGTATTTTCAATTAAAAATACGAGTAATGAGAGTTCATGTCAAGTTTTACTCGATGGATTTGAAAATAAAGTTGTGATAAAAATAGCAAGTCATTGTGAGGGAAGTCACTTTTTGGCATTAACTGCTAATGCTCAAGTATTTTCATGGGGCTCTGGAACTGGTGGTAAACTTGGCTTGGGTGATTCACAAGCAAGAGACTCTCCATGTAAAATCCATGCATTAACTGATAAGATTGTAAATGATATATTTGTTGGATCAACTTATTCAGCGTGTATAACAAATTCTGGAGAATTATGGACTTGGGGTCGTGGAACTTATGGTTGTTTGGGACATTCAGAAAATACAGATAAATATGTTCCCACTTTGGTGAAAGCATTACAAGGACATAAAATAGTTGATGTTGCACTAGGAAGTGGAGACAGTCATACATTAGCTTTAACCGATACAGGAGTTGTTTTTGCATTTGGAGATGGGGATTTTGGAAAATTAGGAAATGGAAGTAGTAATGGATCTCAAGTGCCAACTAAAATTGAATGCTTGAGCAAAATATCGCGAGTTTTTTCTGGAAGTCAATTCAGTGTTGCCTTAAGTTCAGATGGCAATGTTTATACTTGGGGAAAAGGTCATGGTGGTAGATTGGGTCATGGTTCGTTAGATCATTGTACTACACCAAAAATTGTATCTGTAAGTAAAAGATTTCCTTATGTATTTAGTTAACTGATTAAATTTATTTCTTAACTTTCATGACAGGCACTTGAAGGAAAAAATGTGTGTAACATAAGTGTAGGATCAGCTCACTGTCTCGCACTAACAAAGTCAGGTGAAGTTTATGGTTGGGGAAGAAATGATCATGGCCAAATATGTCCATCGTCTGTTACAAGAGATCCAATTATTTCAACGCCAATACTAACAGTTCCATTAAATATCCGAATATCTGGAATAACTTGTGGTGCTGCATATTCTATAATATGGTCCCATTCATCAATGCTTGGACTTCCATCACGAATTCCATTTATTGTCGATTTGACTGAACATACATTTAGACTGATTGATCAACTCTTGTGTATGGTTTGTGGAAATTTAATACCTGTGGGTCAACAACAGCAACAGCAGCAGCAACAACAGCAACAACCCCAAACTGAAAGTCGTCAAACTACCACTACACAACCAACTCCAAATCAGGAAAATGAATGTGTGGCAGTTGCATGCCTAAATCTCTTGAGATTACAATTACATGCAATGATTACAAATAGCATATCTCCAAAGATTGTCGGATTACAAGAAGGATCTCGACTATTATCTAGTCTAAAGAGTCGCGTATTAACTCTTGCAGGTGGTTCAATGATATTAAAAACCATGCAAGATGCTGCTCAAAAAACACTGAAAATCGGTTGGAGTATTTTATTACCAACAGCAGCGGAACGTGCACAAACATTAACATCATTATTACCAGCAGGACATGAATCGAGCGGTAATGCAACAACACCTGGACATAGATTTATGACAGATTTATTAGTTGGCTCTTTAATGGCCGAAGGAGGTTTACAGATTGCACTGAAACAGGCAATTAATGCTGAACCATTAGATTGTAATAGTGATCATCATTTACCATTGCTACATTTATTAAAACAACTTTTAAGAAATAATACTAGTTTGACTCAAGCAAGACTACATCAATTGTTATTAGGTCCGTTTGTTAAAATGGATGATGAACAAGTGTACGGAGAGCCATTATCACCAAGTCTTGATTTATTACATAAATTTCAAAGGTAACTCATAAATATTTTTTAAACTATAAAAATATTAAAAAAAATTCTTTTTATATTTGACAGACTCCTCCTTTCTTACATTCACCAATCAACGAGTGAAGATTTATCAGGAGCAGAAGCCCTACTAACAACTTATTTGCAAAATGTTGTGTCAGCTTGTATTCAAACTCTCAATAAGGCACAAGAAGTTTTATGTCAAAATAGTGAAGGTGTTGCAGATGTTCTAAAAACTGATGTTTCTGATACACTTTTATACGAACTCTTGATTGGATTGGTGTTGCTTCAGCGTGACAAATCTCATATTTTAGCAAATTTCGACTGGAATAAGTGCTTTATACCGCTTTTGAACGCCTTAGATAAACTAAATCGGATGTTGTGTGATGGAGAGATACAGGACTCAGATGATATGGGTTGGCCAGGTGTAATTTGTCGAGGTCAGCAAAAACCAAATTTAAATGTACATGATGATATTGCTCTAATACGAAAAAGTGATATTGATAATCATGTGTTGGACGAAGGAAAATGGATCATTTTGAATGGTAGTGTATATGATATTAAAAATTATACAGCAGAAAATCAAGATACTGTCCAACTATTACAAAATGGTATTGGAAATGATCTTAGTGCAGATTTGAGTGCACCAGAACATAGACCATGTCTGGAATATATAACACAGAATTTAAGAATTGGAAAATTGCTTGTTGATGATAAAGCAACTAAGACAAATTATCAGCAATTGATAAATCTAACTCATTTCAATTCGGAAAGAACACTTTCGTATCTTTTGGGCTTGAGAGCTAATTTTTTGCAAAAGGGAATTGAATTACAACCTGCTGAAATTCAGTGTAAAACTGTGTTAAATTCTCCAATTTTAGCTGGAGGATTGCAACTTTTACAACCTTCAAATCCATTTGACGAAGAGAAAGGTGAAGCAAGAAGTAGTGGTTCGACTCCGACTGAAAGCTCCAACCACCAAATCTCAGATGCACCCCAAGTTATGTCAAATTGGTCTTCTATCTTGATGACTCAACGCATTGAAACATTATTGTTTGGCCTTGGAGAAGGACGACTTACTGAACAACTTGTCATGGTTTGGTATAAAATTTCTGAACGATATTGCAAAGAACATCATTTGATTTGGCATCAGGAATTTCAGTGTGATCATCCACTAATGGAGCTTGAAAGACTAATTACTGCCGTGTTGATTCGCCATCAAAGTTTGGGTCAGTTAGTTTTAGCTGTAATCGATAAAGAGTTAAGTGGGCAAAAACATGGAAAAAAATTACCACCCCCAGTTGCAGATATCATAAGAAGGTAATTTCAGACACTCATTTAATACAAATTTGATTTATAATATTATACTGTCTTCATTCTAGTGTTCATCAAACAAAATGGTCTCTCATTAAAATGCGTCAACAATTGAATCGTAGTTACAAAGAAGTTTGTGCTCCAATGATTGATAAATGTCGTTTTCTTTTGTATGAAATTAGACCAGCTGTTAGTATTGAACAAATGGGTTTGAAACGACTTTACTTGCTTTATAAATCACCACGTTTCAAGGATGCAGCTCATCGTGTAATTGTTCATATTCGAGAATTGAAGAAAATTAAATCAAATATTAAATCTGATGATATTTTTAATGTTTCAATTCAAACTGGTCAAAAAAATATAAAACATCAATCAAATGAAAATTTATTAGCATGTCAATTTACTGAAAACTTAACTATTCGATTATCAAATGAAGATTTAAGTAAAGTTGCAAGTACTGAAAATTTAAATACACGATCTTCCACACCAAATGGAGCCATTAATGTCGAAAATAAACAGTCAAATGAAGCTTTAGTTGACTTGGCTGATACAGATGGTGAGACTAAACGACGTGAATCATGTGATGAAATTAAAACTCCTACAAACGAATCAGCCAACTTAGACATTAAACAAAAAAATATTGAAGAAACACATGATTTTATCAATGATGTAATTGCTCGGCTAACTGAAAAATGTTTGATAGAGTCACAATTTGCTAATAGTAAAGATACTATCACTACACAAATCGTTGATTTTATTATACAAGAAAGTATTGATGTTGAAACACTTCGTCGAGCAATGTTTTGTCAAATTCAAAGATACCAAATTCGTAAACAGGGAATTGAAATGTTTCTTGAGCTTTTAAAAGTTAAAGGTTTATTGGATGCAGTTCAGTACAATTTATTCCTCGGATATATTGGTGTTCATTTAGATAAAAGTCAAAATCGATACATAGATAACATTTTAGAAAATCTAAATCTAATAACAGCATTCCAGAAAAGTGACTTGATAATATCTCAATCATTGATAATTGAATGGGCTATTAAAGAATTGCAGAACCATGTTAATCAAGACAATACATGGCTTAACGGAAAACCAAAAGCACATGGTGAAAAGGATCATTCCAATTTAGGAACTTATGTGTTCCTGAAAAAATTACCAAGAGCTCGTTTTTTGTTAGTGATCTTTGGAATACTAGCAAAAGAGTTTAACTCAAATGAATTAAGTCTTTTGATTAATTCAGGTGTGCTTGGAACTGTAATTGGGCTCTTAAAACAGACTGGAAGTGATAATGCATCTTCTAAACATGAGACTGATTTATCTGTGATTTATGAAGACGTGGTTAATCGACTGAAAACATCAAAAGCTGGTCTAACTGGACCGGAGTTAGCTCAATTGATGAAAATGGGAACTCGTGTTGCACGAGGAAGTGACTGGAAATGGGGAGACCAAGATGGACAAGGTGAAGGAAGAGTCATAAGTGAAATCGGAGATGATGGTTGGGTTCGAGTAGAATGGGATAATGGTGTTACAAATTCTTATCGAATGGGAAAGGAAGGCCAATATGATCTGTGAGTAAAAAAATTTTATTAAATATTAAAAAAATAAAGCTAATGTTTTTTATTTTTTATTTCTTAGTCGGCTTGCAGATAGTGAACTTAAACAGCTTTCTCCTGATCGAGAAAGTGATCATGAGGAAGTAATAAATGGGTTTAGTTTACAATTGAATGAATCACATCCTACTCGTTCATTAAAAACTGCTTGTATAAAATTACTTGAGATTATATCAATAAGTACTGGACTACATGCAGATAAAATGCAAGTTAGTGCTGTAAAGGGACTTGCTTCAATGTTCCATTACATTTTGAGTAATAAGAGTGGGTCAATTATGAGACTTGAATCATGGACATTATTTGGATTTATTCGTGCAATATCTTCATCAAAAATTCTTTCAAAATTTCTTACATCACCTTCATGGATAGATTTATTATTAAATGTATTGGATTCACAGTTAATGGGGAAGAAGGATGTTTATAAAAAACTACAATGTTTACGCTTAATGCAAAGTTCTCTAATGAATTGGGAACAAGATGAAGCTGACCAAATTCCACGTTTAGTCGAACGCATGTTTTCTGTTTTAGGGAAAATTTGTTTATATTGTCCAAATGATCTTTCATTGTTGCAAAATCCAGCTGATGTTAAATCAAGAGTTTTATATAGTGCAAGCTATTCAGGAACAGTTGCAGAAGAAATAATTGCACTTCTACGTAAATTACATACATTACCACTGTGGAATGATCATGTCAACTCATTTTTATCACAAAAGTTATGTTTTGCGGCTGATTTATCATCAGATGAAAGAAATTCAATGGAAATAACCGATGATTTTGAAATAATTTGTGTTATTGGATCATTACACACAATCGGAGGGTACGATGCTCGACCGAGAGTTGGTCAAAATCTTACTTTTGAAGGAGAATTTGGAACAATCTCTAGATTAACAAAAAAAGGTAAGAATTTTATTTCTCAATCATTCAGAATTTTCTTTAATTTTTTTATTACTTTTTAGGAAAAGTTATTATAAGTATTCGAAACAATCAGGAAACTAAAAAAGTTCCAATATTTAAAGTAATCGATACTCTTGAAACTGGTAATTTTAGTATAAGTCGTCTTACAATGAATGAGATGCTTTTAAATTCTTGGGCAGTTTTATTACACAGTGCTGGCGAATTAACAATAACAGAGTCATTCAAAGTAATAATAAAATATTTACGAAAACAACAATTACACTTGGCATCTATAAAAGCAATTCAAGTCCTGAATCGACATCAAAATCTGTTACGCAAAATATTGAAACAGCGTACTCCTGGATTAACACATGCAAATTCCGAAGAAAGTGTTGAAAGCTATAAAGAAGAATTACCAAAATCTGTTAATCAACCATTAAATGAATCGGAAGACGAATCAGTAAATGAAAATGAAATTCTAATACAAATGATACTACAACGTGCTACACAACCATCTCCGTTACGTGCTTGCTATAAATATCAGGAAATGGAATCAGCTGCACTCAGCATTAGTCAACAACTATCTAGTCATATTCATAACGAAAATAATGTAAATAATTCTATTTCGAGGCCGATTCCACAATTTCCAACGCTAGTGCATGGAACTCCGGTTTATAATTACGATTCGTCGGGCATTGGGAATACGGAAGGAGCTACTGCACTATTAAATGATTCAATAAGTGGTAAAAAAGGATTACAGCCATGTCCTCTAGTCGCACAAATAATGGAAATGGGATTCAATCGTAAAAGTGTTGAAATTGCAATCAAAGCACTCACATCACATACTGAGGTGACTCCAACTATTGATCAAATCGTCCAATGGATTCTAGAACATCCTGAAGTTGGTCTTCCACATGCCTTAGGGGCTATTGCGATGCATGATTCAGAATTCATTGATGATACAGATAGTATTGCTTCTGATATGGATGCGAGCTCATCCACAAATCACGAAGGTGTAGTAGTTCGTTATCAAACAAGAGATGAATTCAAAACAGCAGATCAGTACGCAACATATATTCGTGGAATAATAAGACAGGGTATGATTGTTCGTTGTTGTAGAGATTTTGAAGAGATTCGAGAAGGAGAAATTGGAACAGTTATTAAAACTGAGTGTGAAGGACTTCATGATTTGAATGTTCGAGTGGAATGGCAACGACATGATCGTCCTTATTGGATGCGATTTGTTCATTTAGAAATTCTTGATGCTCCAATTACATCAGAAAATCAACAATTAGTTGTCGGTGCACAAGTACGTTACAAATTATCTGCTAGTGGTATTGGTTCGAGATATCGTTGGAATTGGTTACCTAAAAATACTATTGGAAAAGTAACATCAATTAATGGCAATGATATAATTGTTGATTTTCCACAACAACCCAAATGGATTTGTCATCCTAATGAAATAGAAGTGGTTCAGAGTAGTAATACACCAGGATCAGCAGTTAATACTTATGACATAATTGATGATTGGTCAAGATGTATTAAAACATTAACAGTTTCATCAAATGAATCGTCAGCGAAGTTCTTGCTTAATAAGTCTTCAAGTTATTGGCAAAGCTCAAATACTCAAGGTCGACCTTGGATTCGATTAGAAATGCATGAAAATATTTTGATTCATTCTTTATCAATTGTTGTGGATGCTGATGATTGTTCACATATGCCATCATTGTTAATTGTCAAAGTAGGAGATTCAATTCAAACGATGAAAGATTTTAGTTGGGTTAGTGTTAATTCATGTGATACAGTGGTCTCATTACTAACTGAAATGAAACAATATTACCAGTTTATTGAAATTGTTATCAAACAATGTCGTAACAATGGAATACAATGTAAAGTTCATGGTTTGAATATAATTGGTCGAAAAAAACACACCGACTTGGAATTAATGTTAACAAATGCTTCATTTTTGGCATGTGATACAGATGCATCAATTGAACCAAGTTTCAGTACAACATCTAGTTATCCAGATGACAAACCAACAACATCAAATGAATGCACTTCAAAAGTTCTTGTTTGGGGATTGAATGACAAAGAGCAACTTGGTGGTCTTAAAGGATCAAAAGTAAAATTGCCAACATATTCTCAAGTTTTATCACAACTTAAGCCCATTCACATAGCTGGTGGATCGAAATCTTTGTTTATTGTATCTCAAGATGGAAAGGTAATTTTATTTATTTCATTTGATACAAGTAAGTTAATTAATTAAATTATATTATTTATAGCTCTATGCATGTGGCGAAGGAACAAATGGACGTCTTGGGTTAGGTCATAATAATAATGTGCCAACTCCTCGTTTGGTTCCTGTATTAAGTCAATATGTTGTCAAAAAAGTTGCAGTACATTCTGGTGGAAAGCATGCCCTTGCTCTTACCTTAGATGGAAAAGTATTTTCATGGGGCGAAGGAGAAGATGGAAAATTAGGTATATTAACTTGAATTTCATTAAAATTAAATCATTATAAAAAACTATATATTAAAAGGTCATGGCAATCGCCTTACATTGGATAAACCAAAAATGATTGAATCTCTTCGTAATAAACGAATTCGAGATATTGCTGCTGGTTCATCTCATAGTGCAGCAATTACATCTTCAGGAGAATTGTACACATGGGGATTAGGAGAATATGGGCGATTAGGACATGGAGATAATGCAACTCAATTAAAACCACGTCTAGTTCAAGCACTTATCGGCCAAAGAGTAGTTCAAGTAGCATGTGGAAGTCGAGATGCACAAACATTAGCTTTAACTGATGAAGGAACAGTCTTTAGTTGGGGTGATGGAGATTTCGGTAAACTAGGGCGAGGAGGTTCTGAAGGTTGTTCAGTACCACATTCAGTTGAAAGGTTAAATGGTCAGGAAGTAATACAAATAGAGTGTGGAGCACAATTCAGTCTTGCTTTAACAAAATCTGGTGAAGTTTGGACTTGGGGAAAAGGTGATTACTATCGTTTAGGACATGGAAACGATCAACATGTACGTAAACCAACTCCAATACAAGGTCTGAAAGGAAAGAAGATAATTCATGTCGCAGTTGGAGCGTTACATTGCCTAGCAGTATCACAATCAGGATCCGTTTATGCCTGGGGTGATAACGATCATGGTCAACAAGGTAGTGGAAATACAATTGTTAACAAAAAACCTAGTCTTGTTTTAGGGTTGGAAGGAATTCCAATTCAGAGAGTTGCTTGTGGAAGCAGTCATTCTGTTGCTTGGACATTACCAAATAATAACAATGATTTAGATAAAAATGAACCAGTAAAATTTGAAACAACAAAAGATCCATTAGGAGGACATAGTCTTGGTCTGTATCAATATGATTCAGAGTCAACATCAACCCCTATTTTGAGTTCAGTGAAAAAACGTAAAAGTTTATCTGAGAGTATATTATCGTTAGAAAATTTGGGGGCTCGACAAGCAGCACTATCACACGTTTTGAATGCAATGAGTATTTTACAAGCTAGATCATGCGTAATTTCCGCATTAGCATCTCACACTCAAATGCATAGACAACGCGAAGTAGAAAAAAGTTATAGTATTGAAAGAGATAAAGCACCAGTTATGAGTCCAATCATAGACGAAGAAGAAAATCAAAAACCTTCAACTTCTGGTGAAATGAATGAAACAGTAGCACAAGGTGGAGGAGAAGCACCAAGTGACCCAACAGCTCTCCAATCGAATGTTTTAAATGACACTGAAATTCAAAATACTATTCCACCGGCAACCTCTTCTAATGGTGTATTAAATGCATATCGTAGTTTAACAGGATCTCTTTCACTTTCAGCTTCTATTAGTAGTGTTAATGCACAAAAACACTCTAAGATGTCTGCAAGTGCTATGAGTATTATTGCTGCAACAATGACAAATCAAGAAGAAATAATCAATGAAACATCTCTAACAGGACTCGATGATTTTACGACATTATTTGGCGAATCTGAAGCGCGAAGTTTGATTGAACTTTTAAAATTGAGTGTATCAGGCAGAGTCGACTACCCCAACGCCACAGAAACTATAGCAAATACTTTGATTGCACTTGGATCAAATTCACCTACAATTTCAAATATGTTACTTGAGACATGCATTACAGAATTAGAAGATATTTGCACAAGTGGACATCATTTAGGACGAGTACCAAAACCAATAGTGCAAGAAACGAATCATCCATACATTGATGATATTACATTAGTTGGCCATGTTAAGATTCCTGGAGCAATAGCTTTAAGAATAGAATTCGATAGTCAATGTTCGACGGAGAAACGAAATGATCCTTTGGTTATAATGGACTCTACAGGTAAAGTTGTTGCAACAAGATCTGGTCGTGACTTTAGTCAATGGGCTCCTGAAATACGAATACCAGGAGAAGAAATGAGATGGAAGTTTACTAGTGACAATTCAGTTAATGGTTGGGGATGGAGATTCTATGTACATGGAATTATGCCAAATGATTACTTACAACAACTCGGTTCAGATCGAACAATTTTATCTCAACCAGATATTCAACTCGTTATGGCTTTGTTAGATTCTACCTTAGAGCCTAAAAATACCACAATATTAGTAAGACTTGTTTCAGCATTAGCTCAGTGTGCTCGAATTTCCTGTCTTACTGTTTCTCAAAGGATTTGGTCGTTGAAGAAAATGCATCAATATTTATGTTCAAAATATGCTCCAAAACCTTCAGATCCTCAAATAAATTCTATCTTACAGCCTCTGATTCCAATGATTTTAAAACAATATGAGTTTGAAGAACCACAAGTGCGAAATGGCGTTCATCTAATGCATTCTGAATACTTCAAAACTTTAGTATCATTAGCTTGTGATATGCAAATAGATAGTTTATTGCCACAAACTGATGCCCATAAATGGTCATGGTTTAAAAGATATTGTACTGCAGTTCGTGTTGCTCAAAGTCTAATCCGTCGAACACAACTACCCAGATCATTTTGCATGGAAGTTCGAAGAAAACTCATTGAAATGTCTGCACCAACATCTCTTTCCAATTATTTCAATAATATTCAAATTGGCCAAAATTCACAAGCACCTAGCAACACAACTGGATCCATGTCTCTTTCAATCACATCCAGTCATTCTAATTTAAGCCAAAGTTCAGACGGTGCTCAATCAGCTCCATGTTCGTTGCATGAATTTGCAGAAGGAACTAAAATGATACATGAAGATCATGAATTTTTTAATGCACAACATGATGCTCAGTTACTACAATGGTTTAATCGTAGACCTGAAGATTGGGCACTTAGTTGGGGTGGTGCTTCAACAATATTTGGTTGGGGACACAATCATCGTGGACAACTAGGAGGATTAGATGGCAGTAGAATAAAAATTCCAACACCATGTGAAGCTTTAAGCTTACTCAGACCTGTACAACTCGCTGGTGGAGAACAAACTCTATATGCTGTTACACCTGATGGAAAGGTTTATGCAACTGGTTATAATGCTGGAGGTCGATTAGGTATTGGAGGAGTTGAATCTGTTACAACTCCAACTTTGATAGAATCTCTGCAACATGTTGTTATAAAAAAAGTTGCTGTGAATTCAGGCGGAAAGCACTGTCTTGCTTTATCTGCTGATGGAGAAGTTTTTTCATGGGGGGAAGGTGAAGATGGAAAGCTAGGTAAGTCACATTTCTGATGTGTTCTTTAAAATTTTATTTAATTTATCTTTCATAGGACATGGCAATCGAGATTCATATGATCGTCCAAAACTAATTGAAGCGTTGTCAGGTTTAGGTGTAATTGATATTGCCTGCGGAAGTGCTCATTCAGCTTGTATTACTAATCAAGGACATGTTTTAACTTGGGGTAAAGGCAGATATGGTAGATTAGGTCATGCCGATTCAGAAGACCAACTATCACCGAAACTTGTTGAAGGTTTACTAGGATATCGAGCTATTGATATAGCTTGTGGAAGTGGAGATGCTCAAACACTTTGCATTACAGATGATGATAATGTTTGGAGGTAATTTTAATCAATATATGGATAAATTTTATGAAACTCTATTTAAAATGAACATGAATTTTTTAGTTGGGGTGATGGAGATTACGGTAAACTAGGTCGTGGAGGAAGTGATGGATGCAAAGTTCCTATGAAAATTGAAAGTCTTGCAGGCTTAGGAGTAATAAAAGTTGAATGTGGAAGTCAATTTTCTGTTGCTTTAACACGATCAGGAAGTGTTTACTCTTGGGGTGAGTAAACGTCGTTAAACTTAATTAAGATTTATATTTTTTTTCCTTTTAAATATCACAGGAAAAGGAGATTATCATCGTTTAGGTCATGGAAATACAGAACATGTGCGTCGTCCTAAGAAGATTGCAGCTTTACAAGGCAAAAAAATTGTATCTATTGCTACAGGATCTTTACATTGCGTAGTATGTACAGAAAGTGGTGAAGTCTTTAGTTTCGGTGACAATGACGAAGGTCAGTTGGGTGATGGAACTGTAACAGCAATTCCTAGACCTCGTCTTGTTACAGCATTACAAGGTAAACACATCGTAAAAGTTATTTGTGGTTCTGCACATACTCTTGCTTTGTCCACATATCAATTAAATGAGGCTGTTCGACCACCACCATTGCCATCAATAGAATTTGATTTGATACGAGACATACCTGCAGAGGCATTACATGCTCGTCTTGTACTCTTACACCATTTCTCAGAATTGATTTGTCCATGTTTGATAATGTTACCAATTGGCGGAGAACTTTCATTAGCTGCTCTGAAAGATGTTATCTGTGCAAGTATAAAAGAAACCGCATTTAGAAAAATAATACAAACGACAATGGTTCGTGATAAGCCACATGGACCAATAATTGAATTGAATCGTATTCAAGTTAAACGGTCTCGTTCAAAATCTTCTAATGGGTTAGCTGGAACAGATGGAATGAAAAGTGTGTTTGGGCAAATGGTTCAAAAATTGCCTTTATTAAATTCAGAAGCATTATTAATGCCTCATCGTGTATGGAAAGTAAAATTTGTAGGAGAATCGGTTGATGATTGTGGTGGAGGATTCAGGTAAGTTTTATTTGAATTCACTCACTTAGTTTAACTCAAAATCAAATTTTCTCAAAATTATTTCAGTGAATCAATTGCAGAAATATGTGATGAATTGCAAAATGGTAGTGTACCATTATTAATACAAACTCCAAATGGTCGTGGAGAAGCTGGAGCAAATCGTGATTGTTTCTTACTAGATCCTCAATTACAAAGTGTTTTACACATGAATATGTTCCGTTTCTTGGGAGTTCTTATGGGAATAGCTGTCCGAACTGGTTCACCATTAAGTTTAAATCTTGCTGAACCTGTATGGCACCAATTAGGAGGTGAAACATTACGTCCATCTGATTTAACCGAAGTTGATAGAGATTATGTTACTGGTCTACTGTGTATAAGAGATATGGACGATCCAAAGATTTTCCAATCCATGGAACTGCCATTTTCTACACCTTCTGCAAAGGGTCATGATGTATTATTAAGTACTAAATATACAAAAATTACACCGCAAAATCGACATGAATATGTAAAATTAGCATTGAACTATCGAATTCATGAGTTTGATGAACAAGTCAAAGCAGTTCGAGATGGCATGAGTAAAGTCATTCCTGTTCCATTACTTTCCTTGTTTTCAGCTGCAGAATTACAAACAATGGTGTGTGGATCACCAGAAATAGAAATGGGACTGTTAAAAACTGTAGCAACATACAAAGGTGTTGAGTCAACAAGTCCCTTAGTACAGTGGTTTTGGGAAGTTATGGAGGAATTTTCAAATCATGAACGTTCACTTTTCCTAAGATTTGTATGGGGTAGAACTAGATTACCACGAACAATAGCTGATTTCAGAGGACGTGATTTTGTTTTGCAAGTCTTGGACAAATATAATCCCCCTGATCATTTCTTACCTGAAAGTTATACATGCTTTTTCCTACTTAAAATGCCTCGATATTCATGCAAGGTAATATTTGAAATTTGTGTAAAAAAATTACTGTATGATTTTTATTTTCAGCTGGTTTTAATGGAAAAACTCAAATACGCAATTCATTTTTGTAAAAGCATCGATACTGATGAGTATGCTAGAGTAGCTGCTGATCCTACAGAAGCCACTGGAAGTGAAGATAATAGTGATTTTGAATCCGTATGTTTTATTACTACATAATTGAAAATTTTAATTTATCAAGTTTTATTTTCAAACAGATTGCCTAAAAAACTACAAATATCCATCCGAATATTATTCACTTCCTGTATGATGTGTGTGCCTCACTCTGTTTGCACGAAATAATGGAAATCAACGCTTTTTCACTATATTCAATTTTTAATAATTTTCAGGTTTCATTCATGCATTATAATTTTAAGTTTATAAGCTTATAAGTTTAAAAAATAAGTATAATTAATAGCAATTAGAGGAAACTAATTATTGAATGTTGAATTAGATATTTTAGAGAGCACTTCCTAAAATGAAAATATAAGATCTGGCTTTTTAAAAATATCAATGCCAATTATTTTAGATGTAAAAATAAAAGACATTTAATATTTATCAAAATTTCTAAAAATATGTAGTGAAGTTCCTTACAAAAGTAATATTTACTATTTAAAAAATAAGATCACAATTCCTTCTAACGAATTAAAAATGAAAATCCGAATCCCTAACTAATAAAGTGACATTCCTTTCTTTTAATCGGTTAAACACAAAACAAATTAATTTGGAAAATATCAGAGCTTTTAATGTTAAAAAGTGCTTTCGTTCATTCAAATCCACACAAATGATTTATAGTGAACTATGGCTCTTTAGCCTTATACACAAAAATTTTCTAAATATATTAAATATTGAAGAAGAAAAACAAAACAAACCTAAATTATTGATTAATTCCTATACATAAAAGAATTAAAAAATGCACATTTATATTATTAAATATAATTAAAGTGATATGAATGGTTCTAATGTTTTGCTTTTAATTGAGAAAAAAAAGTATATAAAACTAAAGCTTGAAATGAGAATTTAATTTTAAAATAAAATGCATTAAATTGCTTGCTTGTCCCATAAAAAATTATCAAAATAATAAATTATTGCAAAAAATATGAACTAAGAAGAACTTCATAAAAATAAACTAAAATGTGAAAACAAACAACTGTTTTTAAGTTTGAATATTTAACGGAAGGTAAGTAAAAATTTCATATGTTGCTTGATAATATTCAAAATAATATTTTTTCAATAGTTTTATCAGTTTAATAAACTTATTTCTGGTAACCACTCAACTGTATCAAAAATGTTTATTAGTATGGTTATAGCGAAAATATTTTTCAAAAACTTTACTTACTTTTCACGTTTCCAACAAAAAAATTTACACAACTTCCTATGATGATAATAATGAGTGATCACATATTTAAAAAAAAATATAAGAAATTGGTTCGAATACTTATTCAATAATAATAATAATAAAGAAAGATAAATTCATTGTAAACAATGTGTACAAAATACTGGATCAGAAATAACTTACCATTTTTATTAATGAATGTTGTTTTGTGTGCAAGTAATGTAAAGTGAAGTAAAGTAAATGTGTTATTTTGTACATAAAAGATAGTTAAACAAAAAGATAAATAATTGCAATTTTATATGAATACTTGTTTTAGAAAATTGCATTGGCTGCATATCGATAAGCTCATTTATGAAACCTAAATAATAATAATTACGATTGTAATTAAAATTATTTAATAATTGAGTAGTTTTATTATTTTTTGGAAAACTTCTTGGTGGAATGTTTCTAATCGATTTGTAAAGACAGACCTCAAAATGAAAATTAAGAGTGCTATAAATAATCGCATAATACATTTTTTTTCATTTGTATTGTTATCCGGTTCTTTAATATTGTATCTTAAGATGATGACGTAGAAGCTAAACACATTGATCAACTTTTGTTTTCATTCAGCATAATTTTAGTATAGAATAAAACTGTATATTTGTTTTTTTTTTTATAAATTTATATTACAACTCGCAATCATCTTCAGTTTGTATAAATAAAAGATCTTCATTGTTTAAATATTGTATCAGTTCAAGTTCATCAAGAAATGTTAAGATCCGGCTTGCGTGTGTCTGACTGTGCTGTTTTTAATGTTGTTGTTATAGTAAAATTATTTATAAATATTGCATATATTTTAAGAAAAGGTAGACGTGTTTTATATTGTATTAAAACCTAAAATATCTTAAATTTACCATAATATACGTGTAATTATTTGGAACTCCTTTCTATTGTTTAATATGAAACAATTTTCATTTAAATTGAAAGTGTGAAATTTTGAGTGGAGGTGTAGAGAAACTTTTATAATTGAGTGTCTTGATTTACAGCTTACCTTCATAATTTAAATCCAAAATAAGAAATAAATTATAACATATTTCAGTTATTGTAAACATTAAGGTTCAACATCTTATCAAAAGTTCAAACATGAAATGATTACATTTCTGCCTCTTTACTCGGTTTTATAACGTTACTAGTACAATGTCTGCATCAAAGTTTTAATTTTATAGCCAAATAATAATAAAAACAGATTTTTTTTCTTTCATAAAGAACGTAGACGTGATGTTGATATAAAAATATTAAGGAGGCGATGATGCCATCAAAACAAATGTTTGCTAACGTCACACATAAAAAAGATAAGGAAGATTGTGATTTTTATTATTAATTTATTATGTGTATAATAGCGTTTCATCTTCATTTCTCGTGCATGATAAAAGACAGAATACTAGGAATTAAAATAAATAAACAATAAAAAAAATACCATAATTAAAATTATTATTTTCCTAAAATGATAAGTTCTTTAAATGAAATGAATACTCATGATAACAATGGAATGAGGATGTTTCAGTGTAATTCTTTTAGTTTAGTTTGATTAAAAACGAATCTTAAATCGCAATTTTACTTCTTATCATCTGTATTGAATTGATACACAATGTATATGTTTTTAATGAAAAAAGGAAGAAAAATAAAATTATTTAATCATATTAATTACGTTATTTGATGCAAAATTGCTCAACTGATAACATGTTTAAATTTAACGCATACTCACCTTGTTTTAAAGGCACATTTTTTAAATAAAAAAGGTCAATTATACATTTTTGTCATATTTTTTTTCGTTTTTATTGTTACACACAATCAACTTGATTGAATATAAAATGATAAATATTTAATAATAATAATATAATAATAATAATAGAAATAGACAGTTTAATATAATAATGATTTTTTTCTTTTTTACTTGGTTTCATCTTGTTTAGCATTTTTTACTCGTTTATTTTTATTTTTTTGTTCACAAAAAATAATCATCGCACAATTAAACTTTTATCATGTTCCGCTACTATAATTTTAGTATATAATAATATATATATATAATGATAATTAAATAAAATAATAAAGCAAATCCTTATTAAATAAAATCACAAAAAAATCTAAGTTTGCCACAGAGTGTTGTCTATTGTTGTATTAAATTTAAATAATGTGTTTTTTTTTATTTTAATTTAATTTTTTTTTTAGATAAATAAATATGATCAAATTGGAGAAAAATTTATAATAATATATTATAAAATATTACTGGTACAAATGTTAAATAAACGTTAATTTTTATACTTTATGAGTGTTTTTTCCTTTTCATTACGATAAATAATTTTCTTTCATTGTTGTGTTTAAAATTAATTTTTTTAAATAATGATTATTATAATAGATAGAATTAAATATATGTATTTATTTATATAAAATAATATAAAAAATCAATAAATATAAAAGATGTGAGACCAAAATCTTATTTTGTGTAAATGTAATTTTTTTTTAATATTATCATAGTAAATGAAAGTATAAATTTGTAAGAACATTTATTTTTTTTATATGAATTGGAGTGGAAGCCAAATCGATTAATGATTTTTATATGTATATCATATTTAAAAAAGTTATATTAATTATTAACATTAAATATAGATTTATAAATATAATTTTAATGATACGATTAGGATTAAATGGAAGAAATTTTTATAATTTAAAGCATTTCGAATGGAAGATTATATTTTTTTTTTTGAAATAAAGTACTCAAAAATATTATATATTTGATAATATAATTAAACATCTTTGATTGAATTATCATTTAAACTAATTATTGTTAGAATTGATTGTCTTTTAACGCATTTTTTAAAACATAATTATACAAATGTGTTTATTCATATTATAAATACAGAGTGGATTATCAAAAAAAGAATAATTGTTAAGATTGACAATGGAAAAATGAACTGTCAATATAATATATTGGTACGAATTTCATTTAAATACAATAAATAATAATTATTGAGGCTGTTTTTAATAATAATAATATTATAAAAAACTCTCGATTGATTTTTCTTTACGTTTATCATTAATATTAATAAGGCACATGTTAACCAAGTGTTGTTTTATATACAAAATTATATTTTCGTTCTAATTGATATTAAATAAAATATTTTTTATTACATTAAAAAATTTATTGTTAAAGTTTTAAACGATGATTATGAACATAAAGGGAAAAAATGAGACATTTAATAAAAAAATAGTAAATGCTGCAAAAAAAAATAATCACATAGAAATATATTGATAAATAACATAAATACAATGATTTTCTTTATTATTGATTTCATTTCAATGTTGATGATAAAATTTTTTAAAGTTTATAATAATTAAATAGTAATAAATAATATTTTATGTATTCATTTTTTAAAGAAACTTCATTAATATAACTAATGAATTGGATTTCTGTGTGCGTCTTTTTTTGTCTGTTTTAGTATAAGTATATAATGATTTAGTATGTTGTTTTAATTTAATATGTTATATGAAATATAATAATAAGAATTATAAATAAAAAGTAAAAATGAATAATATAGTTATATATATTAAAGTTGCCCACCTTGATAACATTTTTGTTTATATATGTCGTTTTTGTTTTTATTTTGAATTTTATGTACAATATTGCAATGCAAAAAACAAATTTAGAGTTGCAAATTAGTTAATGCATCAATGGTGGAGCTTAATCTATTAAAGACTGGAAGACGTGCCTCTTCGATCACACTTGCAGCAGCAGCAGTTAAAGTCGGTGGTGGTGTTGTTGCAGTAGGACTAGCCGGTGGGCTATTTGCAGTGAAACTAAATGCTTGGATAGTAGCAGATTGTCCATGGAATGTACTGTTAGTTGGACTTGATTGTTCTGGGAAAAAGTTAACCATGGAATTTGTTGGAGACAATGACAATGAGCCAGTTGGTGATGCTCTATCAGAACCAGTACTCACTAAAATTATGAAAAAATATTAGTCATTGGAGTACAATTTGATAATTGTGCTTGAGAACTTACTGCTTAGTGGTGGCGATAATGGTAAATTCATGCCATGTACTGAAGCAGCATTTTGTGCAGCTAAACGAGCATGATAAGCTGCGACATTACGATTATGATTACGTGCTTCTTCGGCATTGTGTACAAAATGACAACGTGGTCCATAGGGACAAAATCCGACACTGTGAAATGTACGACAGAGTTCAGTTTTGTATTTTGGATGACGCTGTAAATTACGAAGTTCCTGAAAACCATGAGCAAATTGACATTTATCTCCATATTTACATTCACCAGCTTCTTCGAATGGTCTGCATAATTCTGTCTTGTATCTAAAATTAAACAAATTCATATTAAATTTAAAAATCACACATTCAAGTTAAGCAAAATAAGACATTACCTTGAAGTATTCAATTGTGGAAGTGGTTCAGATTGTGTACGTTCTAATTTTTTGTGTGTTCCCAAAATTTCATTGATTGAGTTAAGCAATTGCACTGCTTGTTGTCCACCGACCGGATGTGAGACAGCTCTTGTAAGTGCCGAATGCAATAACATTTTTTGTTGTTGTGCTGCTGAAACTTGTGCAGCAGTCAATTGTTGTTGAGCAGAATTTCCATTTGTATTTTGTTGAGATTGATGTTGGTACGTGTTGTGCTGTTGTTGTAATTGATGACTATTATTTGATTGAGAATTTGCAATCAATGATGGAATTGATTGTGTCGAACCCGAGTTTATTGATAGACCATTTTGAGTTGTTCTTGATGATGGTTGATTCTAAAAATATAAGAGAAAAAACAAAAAATTATATTATTTTTGAAATTAAAATAATTAAATAGAGGAATATAAATCAATATTAACGTCTTATCTTATCTGTAGTTCAACAAACGTTTTCAAGACATATATTTGTACTTTGATAAAAAAATCAAAAAATAACAGGCCAGAAGTTCTATTTCCACTCAAGATATAGACGATAAGTCACCATAATATGATTCAGTGAAGAAACTTTACAGTAGTTTATAACAAGCAACTATAACTTTAATTCAATTTCTAAGTACTTTATGAATGATGTCAATTATTTGTTGGTTTCTGTACCCATTTATGTACATAAAATTGAAATAAATTCATTCATGAATCTAAATAGTTAAATAAGGTTTAGTGTTTATCTTATCAAGTCACAGTAAATGTCATATTTTATATTTTTGATAAACATAAGCTAATAAATATATTGAGTTAGTTACAGTTTGTGTATCTTTATACCAAGAAAATAAAATTTACTCGAGAAAATACTTATTTCAGTCAATTACTTTATCAAACAAACGTTGTTATTTATCTATCTATCATAAGGTTGTTAACATACTCAAATGTTAAGTAACATATAAGAGAAAAAATATACTACATTTTTGTTAAATTTTAAAATATTTACTCAATTGGACATAAAATGTATCATTTTGAATGACTTTAAAAGTCAAAACTTGAAAAATTTATAATCAATTATGACTTCTTGATGAATTTATTTAGATTTCTCATTCTCATGGACTTGAATATCTTTATAAGTTAATTAAAATCAAAATAATAATAAAATACATTCATCGTGTATGCAATGATGGGAGATTACTTCCTAGTATATAAATTATAAAATAATAATCATGAAAGTTAAAATCACTTTTGCAATATTTATCGTTAATGTAAAACTAATAAATCATCGTATCTGGAAACAAAAAATAATAATAATTTAATCAATCGTAAGGTGTTTTGGCAATGAAATAAATCTGTCAAGTTTTTATTATTAATTTACCTTTATCTTTTTTTTTTGATAGCCATTCAAATAATATTAGTCATATAAATGGTTTAATTAAATAGAGACAGTGTGATATTAGTGATATTTTTAGTAGTAGTTGTAGGAGATTAAAATAGCTTAATTTTAAACCTAACCTTCGATGATTAGTGTCTTCAATATTTAAAAGGCTACAAAAGATAGTTAAAGGAAATGAAAAGTATCGGTTAAAAATACTGCAACGGGATTTTTGTACAATTTATAATTTTGTTACGAATTACTAAAAAAGGATCAAAAAATAATTCATGAAATTGTATAGGACTGGATGAACCGTAACATCTGCAACACATGTTGATTAAGAATGATTGTAGATTATGCTTCTTAATTTGATAATAACAGAAAACGAGAAAGTGGGCGTCTTTTTCTCACGGTCATATAACCAATACCAATCATCAAAAAAGGCATGTGTGCATCATTTTAACAAAAAAAAATACATACTCTTTAATATTATTTTTTGAAAAAAAAGATAAATATTAAAAAAAAACAATCTAGAATGGAATATTGCACTTTATTATAGAAAACTAGTCTATTGTACTGATTTCATTTTATTGTGTTTTTTATATTTATTCACATGTACAAAAAAAAAGGAAAAAAAAATATAAAATTGAAAGATAAAATACAAACAAAGCAAGAAAGGTGCAGGATACCGTAAATTTTAAATTACGTTTGATATTATGAAGAATATTTTGTGGGTGCAGATACAGGTTAATTGAATACTTTTGAATGATCAAACTGTTTCATTCTTATGACTGTTATTTTTTTCATACAAAAATTTTAAGGTACCAAAAATTTGAAATAAGGATGGTTAAATTTAATATAATTCTTAGAATCATATTACAATTTTTACTTATTTCAATTGAACATTATCATACATTGATAAGCCATACTCACTTTATCGGTCAACCGAATGTCATACTGATAGCTCTCTACTATAGGACAAATCCACAAAGCACAATAAAATCATTTAAAGTATGACGCATTTTCTTTATATTATTTTCATGATATACACTCACTCACATTTGCTGACAAAAACATTTTATCATGTATATATCGCCTGATATATATAGTTTTTTGTTTAAATTTTTATTTTTATGTGTGAATATATTGGCTGAATGTGCTGAAAGTTGATAACCATTCATGTATTCTTTATAAATGTTTGAATCAACAAACAATAGGATTATCAAAGCAAACATATTATGATGATAAAAATAATAATTATTATTATTATAACTTTTTATATTCGAGAATTAAAAATTTTTGTTTGACAAAACAATTTTTATCGCAAAGTTTTCAGTTTGTATATTTGATTTCCAAGCTGTTTTTTTTTTGATATTTCATGCAAGCAAAACAAGACCAGAAAGATCAATTTACACAATTTTTATTATGTTTTGTATGTATATAATAATGGGTCTTATTTACAATAATAATGATAAATTATGTTTATTATTTTGTAAAACTTGATTATGTTCTGGCTTTAAAACATGTTAACGAATTTTTTAAATTTAAGCGTAGTCCCACACAAATTTTCCGAAACTAGACTTGTAGTATTTTTTTTTAATATTTTCAACTATCAGTCATGTTCAATTGTTAATTTTTTGGGTAAGCAGTCAATGTGCGATAAAATTGAAAGAATTTACTTGTAAATCATGTTTTATTTTGTTTTTTTCATAAAAAAAAGTAAAATGATTATCATACATTGTATTACGTTGTTTATATGTCTTTTTATAACAAAAAAAACACATATGTACAATCAATTACTTTTTTTTTGTGTTTTCTGTGTTACATGCTAAACTAAACTAGGAAGTTATATAAAATTCATATTCAATTTCCTTAATATATTATCAAAATATTGTTCTAAGCAGTTTTCATCGACTTTAATGATAACTTTAAACACATTTTCAATCAATTAACAAGATAATAATATATATATCAATGTGAACCTTATACTTTACTTTGTTCGTGTATGAAGTTTGTAATGAAACAAACAAATTATATGACGGAAATACAATCATGTCACTATTCAATAATGATTTTAACTATTCTTTAATATAATATAAAATAAAATAAATAATCATTCATTTTTCAATGTTTTACGTAAATGCACTATGTTATTATCACTTTAATGTAATATTTGTTTCAATTTTTATTATTGAATATTATAAAATGGCACATCAAAAATTTTCTTGACACATTAATTTAAATGTGATTCCGGTTCAAATTTTTAACAAAATAAGCATTGATCTGTAAAGTAATTTCTTGTACCTTGAGTTATCACGGTCATGTTTTTGTTTATTTATATTCATAAGATTTAAAGATTTGGCAAAAGGCCAAAATGAGAAAAAAACCGGTGAATGAATTTACATTTTTACTATATTGACAATAATATAAAAGCATGCAGTTTGTTTGAACATCTGGATCACATTTTATTAAAATGACCTGCGTTAATGACCCTTTTGCTTACACATTCATTTGCGAAAATCTCGTGATTTTTAGCACACGAGTCGTCAAAATATTTATAATTTTCCTTTGTTCACATTCAAAATATGAAAATCTTTGTGCATCTATACAAAAAAAGAAAAAATCAACTTCCCATATTTCTAAATCTGTCACAGAAATTATAAATCTTATTTTATTTTAACTGTGTGCTATTCAAATTAGTTGCATTTGTTATTATAAATAAACAAAAATAAAAATAGATTTCAATGAATTTTTCTGTCACGTTTGGAAAGTAGTCTAGAGTAGAGTTTTACAACGTAAATTATGTTTATTTTATTACAACGAATTTCATATATTATTATTATTACTCTTTGTATACTATAATTTTACATTTTATACATTTTCTCGTTAAATGTGATTTTGACACATAACATGCTCTTGAATTTCAAAATGATTATAAAGAAAATTTTTCTGTTTAATTTCATAAAATAAAAATAAAAACATATCGGTATGTTAATGCACTTGAATCACTTGTCTTTGTCAAAAGTGTATTTCATTGCTTTTGTCATCTTTTTAAAAATAATATGGATAATGGTAATTTAGAGTGATAGAATTTCGTTTAATTATATAAATAGAATTTAAATTTCTTTTACATTTCATGGCAAGTTTTTGTTGAAGTTTTTACCGAAATTGACCTTAGTTATGTATTAAACAGTTGTCTATGCATAACTCATGTTTATGATTTCAAGGTGATGCATATGACAATGAATACTGGTAATCTTCATATGCTTTTAAACATGTATATAAAAAGGAAGTTGTTTTACAGTACACACGCATTTTATGTTGAAATCAAATGATTTGACTTAATCGACCAAACAAGGCATATCTGCCCCTGCAGGCAAGAACGACGCACCTACATTTTTGGTCAAAATGACTTTATGATGAAAAAGCTCATTTAAGATCATATCAAAGCAGTTGCCTTCGAAAAAAAAAATTTTTTGTTCTACGAAGTCTGAGTTTTGATGGCTCGATTTTCGCAGTTTTCGAGAAATTGCATGTAAAAACGACGCATATTCATATTTGCAGGCATAAAAGACGCATATCATATAAATATCAATAATATCAAGCCCATTACAAGCTAAATCCGACCTATTGAGAATAAGGGTAGTGTGCTTCTGGAACCTAACTTAGTTTGGAGTCATTAGGTGAAATACTTGGAACCATTAAAGCCCTAGAAAACTGAAATTGATTAGATAATAATTGGCTTCTTTTAATTGCAAGATATGTCGGTATGCAAAGCCGAGATTTAGATTAATCTTCTAATATTTCAAATATCTGTTCGAAAGCTTAGTAATACAGATGAATTGAAGCTGATGGGTCTTATGGAAAATTCAAATAGAATTCGCCAGAATTCTCTACTATCTGTATACACATCAACGAATGTAGCTTAGAAAAATTTGTCAGAAAAGCCCTAAAATCAACCAAAATTATGAAAATTATGAGAGACCTCAGTGCCATCTGGAGGGTCCAAACTAACACCTAAACTAATTGTGGTTGAAAAATTGAAGTCTCTATTAACACCATTGTCTTTGGGGAAAAAACCGACCAAATTTCCATTAAAAGCCCTCTCAGACCCATCGGGGTTTCAAATCAAGTAAAAAATAATCTGTAGAATTGGAATCACTTTCGATTTAAATACGATTCATATCTCCTGATAGCTCTCACATCGCTTCGAAACAATGATTTTCTTACAAATTAAGAAATTATATTCAAAAACTTATCAAACAAAGAATAATCCTCAGAGCCCGCTTGTCTATTACAAATTTCGGGGCAAAAAAACTTATAAACATCAATATAAACACACATATTCATATAGTCGTGCAAATATATGACATTTTAACGAGGAGGTTATAGAAATTAGTAGAAAAAACATTGATATGCGTCTTTCTTGCATGCAACGTCCTTTTTGCCTGCAGCATTTTTACGAAAATATTGCAGGCAAGAACGACTTTTTCAATTTAAGCCTAATAAGGCTCATAAAAATGAAAAAAAAAATTTCACAAGATTTAAAGAATGTGGCTACCTTTAGTATACAACCATTGATTTCCAAAAATATAAAATAGAACTTGAGCTACAGAGCAGAAACTGATCAAAAATACAAAACTGTAAATATCTCAGTTTGTAGTTTTTGTAGGTGCGTCGTTCTTGCCTGCAACGGCAGATATAGGCTAAACTTAAAATTGAACGGTAAAGGTTTGAGATTAGGCATTGGCTCTTCAGTTTCATTTCAAATGAACACCTCATATGATTAAGTTAATAAATATCAAGAAAAATTAAACAATTAATTAAAATTAAAACAGATGCTTGATCGTGTAGTTCTCTTATTAACTTTATCTGGATGTGCAGAATGTGACTCATTTAAAACTTACATTCATCAAAATATTTTTCAAAAAACTATGAAAGAAAGAAATTTTATTTTGGAAATCAAGTGACTTGAAAAACGTTTTATTTTAAAACAGATGCTTGATCGTGTAGTTCTCTTATTAACTTTATCTGGATGTGCAGAATGTGACTCATTTAAAACTTACATTCATCAAAATATTTTTCAAAAAACTATGAAAGAAAGAAATTTTATTTTGGAAATCAAGTGACTTGAAAAACATTTCATTTAAGTTAATTTAAATATAAAATACAATACAAATAACCTTATCAATTTTGATGAGTACCAGACATTTTATTTTTATTTTTAAGATGAAATATATATATTTTTTTAATGAAACAGACACACTTATATGTAACCCACTATTTGAATTAGATAAATAAAAAAAAAACTTTTTATTAGTGAATATGATGTTGAATATTCAATTCAAGTTTTATTTATAAAAATTATATATGCAATACGATTTTTTACTACAAAGACGCCTATTCAATTTCATGTTATATTAGGCAACCATCATAATAAACAACAAATACTCAGATATACAGTCTTTATATTAAATTTAATTTATTCATTGCTTTTTTTTACAATTATCTTATGTTGATGTTATTTGAATTGTAGTAAAAATGTGTCAGTATGATAAATTATATGAAGAATTAAAATACAAGCTAAAAGTGCTTAAGCAAAAGAGGAGGACATGTATTCTTAGATCATTTGGGATATTTTCAACTTATAATATGATAACGTCAGATCAACCAATCAAAATCATCCTCGACTTAGTCAATTAAATTATGTCAATTAATCACCATCATCTGATTTATTCATTATAAATAGCTTACATCCATTACTCACAATTCTGTATTAAAATTACATTTAAAATGCATAAATATTCGCAAAACAAAGTACAAAGTACTCTTGTATTATTATTTGTACACGAAAAAAAACTACTATACTACGTTTTCGTATATTATTATTATTTAATTGTCCACATTAAAATAATTATTATCATATGGTTTATTTGACCTTGAACTATCAAAATTTGTGAACAATAGAATAACCAGAGGCATTTTTTTTATTGTTTTTGTAATTTCTAATTTAATTTAATGTATTAAAAATATTATGACTGGTGACTCATTTAATTGTAACAATATGAAGGTCCTGTAACCTATATTAAAAATGGTAAAATAAAAATAAAATATGATAATCAAACTTTACCCCGAATTTTAAGTTTTATTTTTAAAATAAAAAGCAAATTTCAAAGTCGTCATTTACTTCTTTTTTCAATGAATGGAAAATAATAATATATCAGTTCGTTTAATGAATATTCATTATGCACACACTACCGGCATTATTTTATATTTATTGTTTTTGTTTAATATTATTATCAAGGTAATCATATGGAAGAGTTACATTAAAAATTCAGGGTAAGGGGCATTTAATTGAGTGACTTTTATATTTATTTGAATTGAGATAGATAAGATGCTCAGTGACCTTTTTGGTAGGGTCATTTTTTTTATTAGTTGTTCATGAAATTGCATGGATCCATGTTTTGTGATTCCTTATTATTAATAAAAGTAATTTTAAAAAAATAAGTTTTGTACACAAAGTATTAAAATAACAATTACAAAACAGTGTTGAAAAAAAACACTCAATGGTATAATTTTCGCTTTTCTCTTTACAAAACAAAATAAGCAATGATGAAGTAATAAAATGTGCAAACAGTTAATCAACATAAAATACACTGTAAACTTTCGGCACTCCAAAAAATTGTGTGTATGTTATTTTTTTAAATTTTTTGTAGTCTCAGTCATTGTTCTGCATATAGTAATGTGGGTGTTATTCGATACGTTTTCAACTTACAGTGTATCAAAAGAAAGAAAAAAAACAGGCTGTATCATAACAAGTCATTAAGTAATAAGTAAATAATTTTAAACTTGCTTGATTAAATTTGTGTTGCAATTGTATTTTGTAAAAAAAATAAATATGTATGTTAGTTAAACGTAAAATGAGATTAATAGTAACTTGGAAATTAAATTGAAATGGAATTGAACGTGAAATTATTATAATAATATAAATAATGATAGTAAACTTAAGCTGTCAAGAAATACACTTTCGATTTTAATTTTTATTGCATTTACATAAATTTCTTTTTGAACTAAAACTATATATAAGATAATTACAAGTTGTAAGTTAACATTATTTCCACTCTCTTGCAATTGTAAAATTATGGGTTTTAAGAAAGTTATTGACTCTAAAGAAAACGATTACTTCAAAAAATATTGTTAGCTTCTCATTTTACAAACAAACTATTAAAATTTTGGCCCTTAATATCTTTTTTGTTATCATAAGAAAACATTCAATATTCCTTATTTTTACCTGGCACCTCCGACAATAGCATTGATGACGATTGAATTTATAATGAAAAAAATTATAATGGTACAGGTAGTCCAATCATCAGCGCAATACAACACGTAACACATTTTTTGTTTTACACAAGTCTATACAACAAGATATTGAATAAATTATAAAACTTAATAAACTAAAATTTTATATACGAGTTTTTATTCGTATTTGAGTAGAAGATGACAATAACAAACCATCATTACAATGTTGGACTTGACTTGACTCCACAAATAAAAATAATAAATGTTTATAGTAGCAACAGAAACCAATATGTGTATACAACGTTGAGAATTTAAATGTTTAAATTATGTTAATTAAAGTCAGTCTCAATGTACATGCGTGTATCTATTGAATATGTTTATTAAATGGACAAGTTGTTTGACTGCTTTTAATTCTATTAATTTAAAAAAAAAAATATAAGTTGAAATGAATAATAAAAATATAAATAATAAAAAATAATAATAAAGTAAAATAGCAAAACGAACGATCATAATTTATACTGTTTATGACAACTTGTTGTTCTTTTTGTTTGGCGTTGTGTTGTAGATATATCGAAATTGGGTAAGGCATGGAAGTTTTTTAAAATCATTTTAATTATTGAGACTGTTGAAAAATCTGATTTCGATTGAGACGAATCATAAAAGTAAGGTTGGTTTTCTAATGTTTGTAACATCAAACTAAGTCTCCCACTTAAAAAAAGTTTAAATAAAAAGTAAAATTATATTATTATTGCGCGGTAGCTTAAAGCACAGGTTATTGGTGTTTAAATGTGTTTCGCTTGTGGCATATCATAAGACCATAATGCGTGTTAAATTTCTTTAACTATTGTTATGTCTTGTGGAATTTAATAAAACAAAATTGTTTTTAAAATATTTTGCTCTTAATGCCTCAGCTCATTCATTCATTTGATTATTTTAGTGCTGTTTTTCTTGTTTTTGAAATGAAAATATGCTTCAAAGTGATTACTTGTAATATTATAGTTATTTAAAACAATAAGGCAATAAAATAAAATTTTTAAATCTGTACCGCATATTGTAGTGAAAAAAAAACAATGGTTCACTTCAGTTGGCTGATTGCCTTTTAAATGTTGCATGCAAATACGCATTTTTTTCTCTTTCTCTTTGTTAATGACGATTGTATGACTTTTTAATGTACTATGTATTAATATTTTTTTTTTAAATGAAGTTTAATGCAATTAAGCAACTGTTTGTTCGGAATATGGATAATTTTTTAAGCAAACATTTATCACGTTAACAATGAAAATTTAAATTTGTTACGTTGAGACAAAAGTTAGTAATTAAGTTCAAATTAAGTGACCTGAATATTAAAATTAACCACCCTATTGCACTCTTGCTAATTTCTATCCTATATTTATGTTTCGAGTGATTTTTTAAAGTTTTCGCGCAACAGAGTAATATATCATTCAAACATTGAAAATATAAAAGGGCGTTTGTTTGAAAATGCTTGAAAACAAAGCCACAATACATAAAATTATCAAATTAAGTGAAATCTTGAAAAACATATGTAATAAATAGCAACATTAATAATGATAATAATAAAAATAAATACAACAAACCAGATCATGTAACAAAAATCTTATTCGATGTTATAATATATCAAATAAATACATAACATTAATATTATTATAAAAAAAAAATACAGAAAGTGAAAACAAGTTGCTGTACGTATCAAATAATATGTGCATGGCCGACATTACTCTAGTCTTACAATATTATGTGATGTGCTACATTAAATGTACAAAAAAAGTAAAAACTATGAAGTAATTTTTTTCTTGTTTCGCTTTTATTTTTATTACATTATACAATTTTTTTTTTCAAAACTTCGTCTTCACGGTTATTATTAACAGTATACATTGTACACTCGTAATCGTAATGGTATTCTTCTTTCCTCTTTATTTCACATTTCTTTCTCAATTTTATTCATATTTTTTCATACATCACTTTAATCGTGTATATGAAGTGTGCCTATTAAATTGTGTCTGAGAAATCGACGAATAGCTTAAATGTTAAGGTTTGTTATTACATAAAAAAGTTTAAATAAAAATTATGAAACACGATATTTAATAAGTAAGTGAGTAAGTAAGTACTCTATTTCAAGTTTAAATAGTGATGATGGTATTTTTTTTGAATTTTTTTATATTATTTTCTTATAAAAACAAAGATAAGATTAAATTATAAAAAAAACAGTGTTTTAAATGATTATCTTTGATGGATATTATGTTTTTTTAAGATAATAAAGTGTTATTTTTTATTTTAATACAAATAAAAAAGGTTTAAGTTATCTTATCATCTGATCTGACGGTTAAACATTTTATGATGCATTTATTTCCTTGATTCTTATTATTATCATTATATAATAAAAGTTTAAATAAGATTTTTTAGTCATTAACTAAGAATCAAAATGTTTTCTTAATTTTAGATTAAAACTAAGAGCTTACGACGAATTAGGATGTGTAATAAAATTGAAAATGGTAATTGACGATTAGGATCGATCAAACCTCTTTAATGGTTAAATATCAACAGGAGATACGTTGAAGTTTGTTTAGATGATTTTTCCATTCTTCTGGTTCTACTTTTTTTATTTTAATTTTAATTTAAATTTCATTAACAGGTAGAAATGTAAAACTGAAATCGATAATTGATCTTATAACTATTATAAAATAAAGGAACGAGTCGGTTTTTTTATACTTTTAGTTTATTTAATGCTTCTGTTTCAATTTTTATCCAGTTTTTGAAAGTTTTTATTACATTATCCCCAGATTTGGTGGTTGTCTTAAAACTCAACAAAATCAAGTCATGTAAATGCGCTTTTTTATAAATCATTTACACTCAAGTTCATAATTGGTTTTAAATTTTCTCATGTATTAAAAACATAAAAATTTTACGAAAAGAGCATTTACTTTAAAGTAATGTTTTGCTCTATTGTTTAATGCAATTATTAATAAGTACCTTTAAAGTCGAAAACAATTGAAATACAATCAAGTGTATAGATTTAAAAGAAACACTAGCATATTGCTCTCTGACACAAATACAGGAAATAATAAAACTTTGTAGTTAATGTTTTTTTATTTCATATTTATGAAATTTTCAAACAAAAATTGATTAATTGGGTGTTCGATGATTTAAACATTTAATCTGAAAAATATAAATCTTACTGAAGATGTGTTTAAAATTCGTTTTGTTCCAAATCACAATGTGATGGTGCACTGATTGATATTCAATGTCTTTTGTGACAAACATTTATCATTGTTTATTTATAATTGTAACAATTTTTTATTATTGTATCTGTTCATGATAAATGAAATGATAAAAAAAAAAGTTGTAGCAATAAAAAAACTAGAACAGTTAATGTTCTGTTGTTGTTTTTATGGTCATTTAATACAACAGATAAATGTACTTGATTTCGTTAACTGCAATTACAATTATCGTCAACCATCGTCACAATCAATGGAATACTTTTTTTAAATTTACTGTAACATTAGAGTCAAAAAAAAGTATTTATATCAACCAACATGAAATAACAATAGAACACTTGTGAAAGTGTTGCCGCGTCACTAACTATAATTGTAATATAAAATAAGAGAGTATTTTAAAGATTAAATTTTAAAATGTTCATCATTGTGTTCCGTATGGAAACAGGGAATATGATTGTATTTGGTCATTTCAGTTTCTGTTTCTGATATTTTGTATGATTTTACAATGATCGAAGAATTTCAAACATCAGTGACTCACATTTATAACCATCAAACACGTTTTCTTCCTACGCTCACAAATGATGATAATAATATCGTGGTAATTTACTTTTCAATTTATTTTTTGATTGATAATATTTTGTAAATAGAAAAGTCGTGACACTTTATTAAATTTTCCATATAGGAAAAAAAATATCAGAGTCACGTTATTAAACGCGGAACTATGTAGAATAAATTATTATTATTATTGTTATTAATATTTTGTATAAGTATCATGAAAAAAATTGCTTATCTTATCACCAAAATGTGACCTATGTCTATATTCACTTAATCGCCATAATTTTATTGCTTTTTTGCAGTAAATAAACAACTCTAGTTTTAAGTGACCTCTTACTAAAATGATGACAGACGGTATACATTTTGGCAATGTGTTTTTCGAGGAAGTTTTGGTTATTATGTTGATAAGAATTATTTTCTCTGAAAATGTGAATAACTGTTGTGCCAATTAAAGAGAAAAAAAAACATTTTAATTCGAATCATTATCTCTGTAGGCGGATAATTTTTTCCGAATAATTATAGAAATTGGATTAATAATTTAATCTGCAAACAAAAGGGGTATTTTATGTTTCTCTTATCTTTCATTTTTTTTTTGTTTAATAATTTTATTGTTAATATGAGTGAAATTCAGACAAAGATACAGGATGCTTAAATTTCTTTTTGAAAATTACTTCCTCACAGTTGTTTTACTCAACATTCTTTGTGATGGATATGCATCTTTGTTTTAAAATCATTCTTGAATTTCATTTTTTTCTTTTAACTGTATTAAACAAAAATAAAACTTTTTAAAGTGAAATTTCTCTATTGATTCATATATTATGAGTCTTTGTAATGTGTAACGGATATTTTTTTTTTTAAACAGAACAAAACAATAAAATTCGACACAAAAACGTGCAACACATGCTATCGATTATCTTTCTTTTCTTACATTTTATTTTTATTGTTTTATGTTAAATATGCAATTGTTAAAAAAAATATATAATGAAAAGAAACCTCATGCCATGCAAAATTTAAAATCTCTTTTTTAAGGGCCATCCTAAATGCCTTTTTTTCTTAATGTTATATTGAACAAAGTCAAATGGCGTTTTTGACGAGTTTTTTACAACTTTTTTGTTAAAGTTATTTCTCGTTCTTGTTTCATACCATTTTCTGAGAATTTTACATACACTGTTTTTTGTGTCCACACTTCATTCAAATTTTGATTTTAGGATCGTACTTTTCAATACAGAGACAGCTCGATAATAAAAAGGGGATGCAAATTATTGGATAAGATTAATTTTTATATTTAATAATGTTTGGGTTCATTTAAAATATGTTTTTTTTTGATTCATGTGAAATAAACATGAAATGGCTACCAGCATACTAATAATAACAGTTACGGTACCCTAACAATAAAATAATAATTGACCAGCATTGTTACATATTTGACGACAGTCTTAAATAATTTTTATTAAAATTTATCATGCGGGATTTTCTCTTCGTTACCCTCGATCTGTCTCCTTGTCCACAAATTTGCCAGACTACAAAAAGTCGAAGCTTGTAGATGACATTCGCTATCATTTCTTCATGTGATATAGTCGTTTCTTTAAAATCTACAATGAAATCTCAATTATTTTTCGAAAGTTCGATTAATTTTAGTTATTGACGTTATTACACACTTACAATAATAAAAATACTAGTTTATAAAACATATATTTTATACATCACTTACAATATTAATAAAAAACAACTTTAATTATTATAGTTTATTTATTATTTTACTCAATCTCATTTAGTACTGCAATCATTAAAAACAAAATTATAAGATATGTGAATTGCATATGATTATTTGATATTCATAATATGAATGATGTTATTAAAATTTTACATTTAATTTTTCCTGTCATAAACAGGTTTTTGGATGGAAGTAATTTTTATTTTATTTTATCATATGAAAAAACTAATATTGTTATTAAATAATATTTTTTTGTGGATTTTTTTTTTTATTTTAACATTAAATATTAATTATAATTGATGTAAAGGCGCCACTTTGTCGTACTTGCTTTGTTGCTACTGTTTCTCTCCGTATATGCACAGACACGAATAGAAACCATATTGAATATGTGGTTTTCTTTTTGATTATCTTTTGTTTTTCTTTTTGTTAAAATAAGGCTTAAAATTGTACGTGTTAAATGAAATTGAAAAAAAAAATCAGTTTAATATTTAAAATAAAGCGTATCTCAATTTCAGAGATATGGACAAAGTCAAGTCACATGTTTTTTTAAAAAATAAAATTCATAGGCAGAGGATGTCAAAATTAAATAATATACGGCTAATTTACATATTAACTCATTTATTATTTAAATTTTATGACGATTGATCAGTTTATTTATTGATTTTTGTTATTAGCTTAAAATAAAAAACTTTAGTGATATGATACAAGTTTTTCAATGTGCTTTAATGATCACCAACTTAATAATCATAATTTTTTTCCATGATCTCATCCAATACTTTCCATGTGAAAGAAAAAAAAACGAATGAATAAAATAAAATCAAATAAGTATATGAAAAAAGTAAAAAGAAAGGGAAAGGTATTTAAAAAGAATAGTTTAAATGTAGCTCATGAATATGTAAGACAGTGAAAAAAACATGATGCGGACCAATAATCAATTGTATAATAACCTTGCTCTGACAGGTTTATTATATAATAAATTGTCTACTTTTTTTGAGTATTAAAATAAAATAGGTTATTATTATTATACAACTGATGCATTAAAATATTATTTTATTTATTGTCAACTTAAATTGAAGTTTTAAGAGACAAATTTTTACGTTAAGGGTAGTCAATTAATGAAAAGTAATGTTCATTGGTTATCGCTATTTCTTTTAAAATTCATGTTCATGCGCAAAACATACATTTTTCGACCAACAAATTATATTAAGACCATATTTGCTATGCAACAAGTATCATACATACCAACCATGTAACCAAATATATTCACATATGAGTTCGTATTGTATTGATAAAATACTTCTTTTATATGTTTATTATTATTATTATGGTTGCAGACGTAACATTTTTTTCTTTTTTTGCCTTCTCATCTGCGTATAAAGTTTCAAAATATCGCATTTATGCATGTAGCACTCATGACTATAAATTAATTACAAGTTTAACATTTGACTGACAAAAAAAAACCTGTTACCTCGCCACGTAATCTTATAAATGTTGGTGGGTAGAACGTGCTTTTGTGTCTTTATTCACATAATAAGTGTTTGAATATTATTTTTGATTTTTTCTCGTTTTATGTATAAATCAACAAAAAATGATGATGATTATTTTATGGGATATCCAGTGGTGTAGATGTTGCATGAAATAAATTATAATAAAGTCTTAAAAACTTTATTAAAGAAAGTTAAAAATTATTGCAAAATGTTATTTAACTATAAATGTTAATAATATTTTTTTTTTTTATTTACACAAAAGAAATAAAAAATACAAATAATTTTATACAATCTTCTGTATCTGTAACAATTTGCATAAGACAACGTTAAAAGTATGCAGTCACCGAACCAAAAAAAAAATGTTTTAAATTATAAAAAAAGACAGTGAAAGTTTTTTTTTTCTTTGGTTTCGTAATCATAATTATATTATTATTATTGTTATGAAGACAAGTTATGTGTTACAAATTATTATAGTAATATAATAAAAAAAAATTAATAATGCATTACATTTAATTAATATCATTTTTATTATTACTTTAAGACCCTTGTAATTTTAATCTAGACACCATGGACAGCATCAATCTAAGTTAAATCTTAGAAAAATAACAAACAATGCGTGTGAATGTTATAAAATTACAGTTATAGTTGTATAAAAAATTGATAAAAAACATTGTTTAAATTAAATTTAATTTGTTTGTACATACCTTTAAAATCAGATCACCAAAGTCATAAAATGGTCCAGAATGCATGATTACTGTTGACATTTTGACTAAATTTTATATTTTTTTTCGTTAATAAATATGTTTATTTTAAATAAATTAATTTTAATTTGTGTATCCTCGAAAATGAGATAATATTCACTTTTTATTAAATTTTCGTCACTTATTTGTTTGATATTGTAATAATAAAAATTTGAATATATCAAAAGTTGATTTAAAAATCTGAAAATTATGATTAATTTTTCTTGTTTCCAGAGTAGAAACTTAACTAATATTCACTATAGTTATGTCTTTTAAAATAATTATTATAATTTTTTTTTGTTTTAAATAATATTACTTTAGATATTTTTTGGTGTCGACTTGTTATTCAGTATTAAATAAAAATTCGACAATCAATATATTTTTTTTTTGTTTATTTTGATTTGTTAATTTAATTTTATTGAGGACCGTATAAAAAAAATTAATTTTAAGTAATATCCAAAGCACAACCGTACTATTTGATGTCTGTAGATGAACTGATGAATGTTTGTAATTTGTCTGATATGTTGAGTTAAAATGAATTTGTTATTTTTATTTTCAAAGTATTTCATACATCAACAAATTTGTAAATTGTATTGAATCGGCATGGAAATGAACGTATTTTTGTACTAACACTAAGAAATAATTTGTATATTTATAAGCGTATAAACAGATGTTACGTGGTATAGACAGAAACTAAACCAAAAACTAATGACGTCACTAAGTGTGAATGAGAGCAAAGAAAAAAATGCTCTTAATTTCAGTTGGAGTGAAAGAAAAACGTAATAATAAACTATAATTTGTATGCAGGGGAATAACCAGAGGCGACTCGTTTCATTGGTAACAATATCAAATTAATGAATGAAATAATGTGAATTAGCATTTTAAGATTTTTAAGATTACTTATTAATAATAAAATCTTTTTCTTTTATTATAATTAGAATTAACTTTATTTACTTCAGTTCTAGAAGTTGATGCATATAATAAAAAAACCGGTTATATATAATTTTAAACTTCTGTAGTCATAATAAATTGTATATTGTACATTATATAAAACATGTTTAAATATTATTGATATTCCACACATCTGAACAATACTTTTTATCTCTTCTATTCAATATACGTATATCCGTAATAAAATCTGATGTTAATTGTAATAATCGAATTTTTATTATAATTAAAATGATCTTCATTTTAAGACACTGATGTTTATGGAAAATAACAAAAAAACGCAGTGAAAAAAAAATATTTAATTTGAAACTTAATGAGTATAATTTTTTATGAAAAAAAAATCTTAATACAAAATGTTTTATATTGTTGATAATTCGCACATATTTAAATAAATAAATAAAATAAAAATTTAAATGGGTACAAGGTTCTAGTGTGTGATAATGAATTTGGACTTGTTGTGAAATTATGAATGATATTTTGTGTATGATTATAATTCATTTTTATTAATTTAATTATATTGTTGATAATTTTTTTTAAGTATATGAAGTTTTAAATGTGACTTTTACATTGTTTGTATTCATTATACCCAATCTTCGTAACAAAGAATTAATCATTCAAATAATTTTTAAAATACTTTTTGATTAAGAAATTTCACAAGCAGATCTAAGCTCAAAATATATTACTCATAGAAATTCAGTCCCAACAAAATGCACTTCTAAAAGTTTAGTAGTTGCGATTTTTAATTTTTTTTACTTGTTTTAACAAAGTAAGGTGCTACCAATTCTATTTAGTGTAATTTACTCTCTTTTCAACTAACACTTTTTAATGTAACAACTTCATACAACTATTTTTTTTTATATTAATTCAATAGTATTGTTACATAGATTTACTTATTAGATAATTCATATGTTTACAAAAAAAATTGAACATGATATCCAACAACAATTCTTGTTAAAAATTATTACAATGATATAATAATTTTATACTTTTATTATTATAAATGTGTATGGTATTCATGAATACAAAATTTAAATAAATTATTTAAACACAACAATAATTTTTTAAACTTGAATAGTTTGATGTGAGTGTTTTACACAAAAAAAAAACATCATAACAAACCTATTTTACATTTTTTTGAATTGTTGATTCATTCAACTTTGTTATTAAGCTGTAATTTTTTTTTCATTATATTCATCAGCTTTGTATTGTAATTATTTTTTAAATGAAAAGATTTCTAATGAAAAGGTTTATTTTACTTTCAATTTTTAATCAAATCGACTTCTAGTTAGAAGAAAATATCGTAAAATTATTCATATAAACGTAAATTTCGACCAATCAAATTAAAGCGTGCGCATCAAGTTAAATCATATTTAAAAGGGTGGTATGAATTAAATAGGGATTTAATTTTCATAAAATGGTGGAAAACATTCACAGTAGTTCAAAAATGAAGTTTTCAAATATTTTTTTATTTGAGATTTTTCTCAAAACATTATCATATGTGAATAAAATATAGAGGATATTAAAACATCTAAAATTAAAATTTATTGATGTTATGAAAAATATAATTCAAATTATAGTTTATATTATTTTTTATTTGTGTTTTATGATTATAATTGAACAACATGTGTTCATAACGTGTATACGAAACGGTTAAATTTAACATAATACCCTTTTTCGGAGAAAAATACATCATCTCATAAAAAAATTAATGATTATATAAAAACTATACAATTTTTTTTACTAATATACTTTTAAATAAAAAATTGAGTTAATCCATACTTGTTTAGAAAAGAACGCAAATTTATTATATTGTCTAAATAGAATAAGGTTCTAAGAGGCTCATCCAACAATCGATACAATTTTTAATTAATATTTTATGAAAATTAAATAAAAATAGTCAATTGAATCTACAAAACATGGCGTACCGTATACTTAATGTCATTGTGATATATTTTTCTTATAAATTCAATTCATAATATACAGTTGAAGATGAATAAAAAAAAAATTAACTTGAATGTAGTGTATAAGTAAATAAGCTGTTTATAACAACGTTGAATGAATATCATATACGTTTTTTTTATCTTGTTGTTTGGTATTTTTTCTGTTTTTTTTACACAACTTGCTTCAAGTACTCGTTAAGAATAATTCAATTCATTTATAGTTTATTTTATATTATCTCTGTGTAGTAACAAAACAAGCAACATTAAATAATAATACAAATGTCATACATCACTTTTGATTGAATCGTACAACGAACACTTCATTGAATTGAAGTTTAAGTATGTGTGTTATCCAATGAAATGCAAAATATCATTGACATATAATCAAATAAGCTACTCTACTATCGAATAAATTTTCATAAAAAATGAGAAACTTAATTTGCTTTTTTTACTTGAAGAAGCAATAAAGAAGCGTTTGATATGATATTACAAAATAAATAAGAAAAAAACAAAGAAGAGAGACGATAGAAAACACTTTTGATTTCTTCGTTTCGATAAATTTTAACAATATTATTGTGATTATAAATTCAATTTTTGATTACTTTTTTAACTTCTAAAAATCATCTTACTTCTAAAAGCCCGTCTAAAGTTGTTTATTTTGACGAAAATATTCATTGTATAATTTTTATTGACTTGTACGAACAGGTTTTCTTGTTTTTATGTCAAAAAGACTTTGTTTCGATGAATGTTAGTGTCGTAGGAAAAAAATTGCAATCTTGTCTAATAAACATTTAACGCAGCATCAAACTACCGCCTTATGCTTGCAATATACTCAAAAAAAAGTCAAAACAATTTATTTTTGATAATATGTTGCTTCTGCTTAAAATTTGTATAATATGCTGTTCATCCCAAAAAAAATTGACTCAACTGAATTTTATATCATATAAATTATAATACAAAATTGCGAAAATGAAAATAACCGGATCTTGCATCATCATCACGCAATGTAATAATAATCATACGAAAATAATGAAAAAAAAACGTAATTTATAACAATAATTCTGGTAAAAACAGAAGAACAATAAAGACTTTTTATTTTCGTTAGATTTAAATGTGTATTTAAGAAAATAATGGATATGATCAGAAAATGCTAGTTGTGAATCAGCTTCTAAAATAGAAAATTAGACTAGAAAGAACGATTTCATCGCAGGTACTTTGTCATTTGCTTGTCCTTTTTTTATTTTAAACAAACTGCTATACTTTTTATTCTTGGATGGCAGTGAACCACTAAAATGAGATAAATATCTTTCATATATGAAAACTAAACATACAAATCAGAAAATCATTAAATATTTATTTTTCAATGTTTGAAGAAAAATATATAAAGATACACATTAGTCTGATATCTTGCATGGTAGACATATTTTAAAATATCAAAATAAAGAATTTAAGGTTGACAGAGCTTTTGAGATGCAGCATCACTTTTCATTCAAAATACATTCAAAACTGTTTTGTGCAATGTATCTGGCAACTCTGACTATTCACTTTAAAAATCTACCTGCTTTTTTCTTATTCACTTTAAACCACATCAAGTATAACATGGCAAACATTAAACACACGTTAACTTGTATTATTATTAATAATAATAATAATGTATTTCAAATAAAACCCAAATCAAGAACCTTTTTAAACACATATACTCGATTCCTTTTAACACACATAATAATATAAACTTATATTCAGTACACACAAAATATATAAAATAAAAAAGATTTGGGGATTTAAAAAAGGAACCAGTTTATCCAGTCTGTTTTATGCTTTTTATTCTTTTTTTTATTTATTTTATTTATACTTGTTGCTTTTTCATGATATTTCAATACAAATAAAAAATATAAAAAAAAACAAAATAAAATTAGATTTTTATTCATTAAGATAAAGACTTTTAAATTTAATCATGAATCGTTACTAGGATTATTTTGGATCCTAGCATTAAATTAAAGAAATCATCTAATTTTTTTATCATACCTTGTCAGATTGTAGTGCACAGTTATTTTAAAATAAAAGAAAAATTGACTGTCCACTATGTTAACTCTTATGTAATCATTTATAAACTGTAACTTTATAATACTGTATTCAATCTCGTCAAAGTTTGTTGGAAAAAATTCGGATAGTTTGTCAAGATTTTTTTTTGTAATATATAACCATCACAATAGTCAAAGTTGAGGAAAATATCACATTTTAAATTAATAAACATTACAAACAGCAGCACATAATGATTAAAATAATTGTCATCATTCAAGTTCCATTATATTGTAACTTATAATTTTTTATTTCATTAAATCATATGTTCACTATGATGTAAATAATTTTGTTTTAAATAATAATAATAAAGCAATAGGTCATACCTGTGATGTATTTGAAAGTTTTCAATTGCATTGCACACATACCACGATATCAAAACAAATTATTTTTCATATAAAAACTGCATGGTATGTTACACCAATTCATTATTATTATGTTTTAGTGATAAAAAACTCAAACTATCATTTTATTTTATATTATAATGCTTATATGATAGAAAGCGAAAGTAATACATTACGTGGTTTTTGAATGAGCACACACATCAACACAAATAGTAGTTTTTGAGTGAATTCATTTTTGTATTGCTATTATGAAAAAAGTGGTATTTCAGGAATTTAATTGCAATCATGTAAACTACTTTGTTTATTTAATATTCGATTACCTCATCTATGGTATTTTTTTGTATATTTCAATTCAATCCATAAATTATCACACATTTTTTTTATTTACCTATCGCGCATGATAATTGAATACCAATAACAAGAAGCAATAACTTGGTAATATGTTTATTATGAATCGGGTTAACTATATGACCAGGATATTAAATAATAATGCATAATTAATTTGTTATTATTTAAATTGTAGGCATAATTTAAACATAAATTAACAAAACAGATTATAATATAAAATGTCTTCTTTAATCATTTTAGCAAATACTAAAAAAAGATGATTTATAGAACGAAATTGATAACTTTTGAATACTGATTATACCGAAACAAGAATTATTTCAGAATAAAAGTAAACATGTATGATTAACTCAAAAGTTCATTGAATTTGCTGATAAGTCGTTCACTATTCTCATTGAGCATAAAACGAATGAATACATTGAATATATTTTTTTGCGTTATTTTCTATGTTTTTGAATTGATAAGACTTTATCAAAACTATATTAAAATAATTAAATAAACAAAATTAAAATTTGACATTTAAAATTTTTTTAAATTAAGGTTTGAATATATTTATAAAATCATGAAAAAACCATTAGTAGCACTCCACCTTATTCATTATGATACAAAGGATTATTCTTATTTTTTTTCAAGATTATTATTATTATTGATCATTCATGCAGAATTCTTCTGGGCTCAGACACTTTCAATTAATAATAAATATTGTGTGCAGGTTAATGTGTATTGCTGTCAGAAAGATGTTGGTTGCATCCAAAAAGTAAATTTATTTAGAGTAAAGTTAAGAAACAAAAAAAAAATTATCTCGACATGCCTTCCAGACAAACATATATTTTCATATTTAAAGCATGCATTGTTTTTGTTTTTTTTTTCTTACATAATCTTTGTATACATTAAATGCATTTTTGGAACAAGAATAAGAACATAAGACCAAAACAACAACGAAGACGGTTCTTTAAATTTATTTGAAACACACGAAAATTTCGTTGTTTACCCTTAGAACGACCTTAAGAAAGATAGGCTGCATAAAATAAACATTATAGACGCTTCATTTTTTGTTATTTTTCTTTTGAATTTCATTTTATTCTATTTCAGTGTGTTTGCATACACGACCAAGAAGTTAAAACAAAATAAAAAAAGTCAAAAATAAATAAATTTGTGACTTAAGTTTGAGATCAAAAACAGACATTCTATTTTATTTTTAAGTTTTATACTAAAGGATTCTCTATCTGTATCTAAAAGTGACGAAATGTATATAATTTTATTTTAAATTTAAGTGAAAGTAACTCCTTGTAATTAACTCCTCTCTTTTAAAAAAAAAATCATATTTTAACAATTTGTCATAAATGGTTTGCGTGTGGGATTTTTGCTTCAAACGTTTTCATAATATCACAGAATCCACCATATTTTGAATCATTATGACTTGGCATGGGGTAAATGTTGTCACATATGTAATTAGACATTTATTTTAAACTTATCGTGGGAAGATTTTTCTTCCCTTTGACTTTGAATTAATCCTTGCATATAAACCATGATTATGTTAATATTTTAATTTTTTTTGATCAGAAAACTAGTTCATTTCATTTGAAACACAAATTCCAATACACATTAATAAACATCCCAAAGCATCTGATTGCGTTTGGTAAAATTGATGTCAAATTACTATTATATAAAATTTGTTTTGCCAGTTAGTATTACGTGAATATGTAAATGATAGATAGAAGAATTAATACTCAAAGTATATGATGATTATTGTTTTCTGTTTGTTGAACGTAATTTTCATGAAATCGAAAGTTTTTTGTGTTATTTTATTGTAGGCATGATACTCGTTAACATTTTTATAGTAAAAAAAATACCAGTTTGATATATAATTCACTCGCTATATATTTTCAACATGCTAAGTTTTTGTACACTAGTAGTGGAAATGCAAAAAAGTAACTATTAAATGTGGTGAATTTTGCTTGCCGGAAAGAAATCTGTTTAGGGAAATTAAATCTAGTGGAAAATAATCACGATTTACTTGTAAAAATAAATTACACAATAGTTTAATAGGAAATAAACATAAAAATTATGATTTTGACCATTCATTTTCTTTTGTTCAGTCAATCGTCTAATTTTTATTTTAATTGGATTCCGTTAGACAGTGTTCTTGCTCTCACTATGACACCAATTGTACCAGTCCAAAAACTCTATAAAGCTACATCTGATGTTAAATTTCATTTCAACTTATTCTGTGAAGTTTTTTAACATATTTTTTTTTCATGAAATTATAACATTGTTGCAATTTTTTCATCATGTCAATTCTCAATTTCTCACTTTGATCAACAAAATGAAATAAGAAATAATTTCATGCTTTAACTATCGATACAAGCATGCCATGCATTTAAGATCCAATTGATTCCTGTTAACTTCTATTATATTATGTTACAATTTCCTTCGTCTTTTTAACATACAAAACTCATCATCATCGTCTTCTTCATCATCGACAATAATAATGATGATAAAAGTAAAAAAAAAACCAGAACAAGACCAAATTCAGCCAGACACAGTGCCTGCCTCTACAAATGTATAGTATTATTATTTAAATTGTACATGATGAATGTGCATAAATTTAATGTTCTTTTAATTTTCCTTATACATGAATTAAAATCTTTCTTCATCAGGCATTAAACGCAAGTTTGTAAATCTCACTACCATCATTGCATCAATTGAAAATAATACTAACGCATATAAATGTTTACGATGTGTTATATTATACATTTTTAGTACATTTCATGTCGGTTTGAAAAAAAATGAGAGTAAAGTTGGCACTCGTTTCGTCCGTTATCTGTCTGTTAACTTGAATAAAAGTCGTAAAAATAAAATTATTACCTAATAGCTATTAGAAACGAATTTAAAGAGTGCCTATGCCCTTCTGTGTTAAATTTTCATTAAAATTTGTAAATTCAATGAATCAAAATGCGCTTGTGTATGTCGTTCAGAACCAAAATCTTTTTCTTTTTTTTTGTAATGTTAAGGTTGATGCTGCTGGTAAAAATTCAATGGCAAATTTATATGTGATGGTGTTTCGAAGACCAAACCCGACATTTATGAACAAAAAATTACATGTGTTTTTTTCTCTCTCTCAGTTTTATTATTATTATATTACCATTTAAACATATTTGAAATTGAAAAAAAAATACTCTTGTCAGTTTTCTTTTTTTTTTAATTTTTTTATTATTCAATACTATTGTTGGTGCATGTGTGTATTCTTGGTTTCATTATGATGCGACTGATGATGTTTATTTAACATCTTTTTATTATTTTCTTCTTTTAAACTCATTTATTCTTGGCAGGATATGGTCTTTTAAAGTTCTTTTGAATTATTATTTGAGTTGTGTATGAAAAAATGTGTACTATGCATTCGATGTCTCGTTTGTCTCATTTGTTGATTTTTTTGTGCTGTTTGTAATATAAGGGCCAAACATTTAATATGTTAAACATGTATAAAAAGTACACTCAATTTAGAGAAAATGACACTATCTGAGTTTCAACTTTTAGAGTTTTTAACGAAAAGACCTTTTTGGATGAGTTTCAAATCATTATTTAAAGTAAAATGAATAAAACACTAGTAGATTGTTTATTTTTCTTTAAATCTATATTTATAAATATTGCAATTTCAAATTAATAATTCACATTTAGATATCCAAGACTAGGTGTTCAATTTATATGCTTCAAAATAATCTTTACTTTATGATTTTTTTATTTTGATTTTAATCTTTTGATCTCTTGGTTTGCGGGTCGTTGTAAATGTTTTTAGAGGTTTAAGTTTTTTCACATTTTCACTTACAAATGGTAATGGAACTAATGGTGTAATTGTTGGATCATCGTCTGAAGCACTTGTAAAAATAGAACTTTTCATTGAATGCATTCCAGTTGCATCAAAAATTTCTTTCTCTACTTGTTTTTCATATTCCCTCAGAGTTGCTTTAACATCTGAACTAGAAAATCGAGAATCATCTTTATTAAATGTATCAGCAAACAAACTTGTATCTGGATTGAATGAATATCCCTTGTAATTTGGTTCTCTATCTCTAAAATTGTTAAAATCAATTGGTTGATTTTTGAAACGATAACTTGTTTTGTATTGAACTTTAGCGTTTTGTGAAATCGTATTCGAAAGTTGATCATTTTGTGTGTGATAATGCTTTGGTGAACGTTCTTTGGATGAAGTCAAATATTTTGTTGTATTAGAACTGCTTGAAACAGTGTCCGATGGTAGTGAAAAAATATTTGGACGAGATGATAAATAGTCACCAAAACTCGGCATGAAACTATTACCCGAAAATTCTGAAAAGTTTGAATCACCCATATTACTTTCAAGGATAAGCGTTTGATAATTTGGGGATTCTGATGGTGATTGTTTATTTGATGATGGATGTTTACTAAAAGATGAGGTACTACTCGAAAACCCACTTGGAAGGAAATTAGAAGGTGTACCAGATGCTGGTGAATCATAACTTGTTGGACCTTCAATAGATTGAATTGGAGTTAATTTAAGTGATTTAAGTAATCCCATTGGATTTTTCTGAATATCATCAAGGAATGTGTCTGGTATACCAGCATTTCCAGGTATTTGAATATTAATCGCTTTTGTATTGGGGTCTTGTGAAATTAAGATCGAAGCAATAAGAGGTTCTTCTGATCCTTTTGATTTTTGAGATATAGATGGTGATGAACTTTTAAATTTTGCTGGACGACTCTTCATCTTTATCGGATTTGGATTTCCTTCTGAGTTCATGTTAAACTGTGGAAATGGTGGAAAATTTTGTTGCCAAATACTATTTTGCATATTATGCATTTCGACACTATTGAGTTTTGCTGGTTGTATTGGACTCACAGGCTGAGGTGAACTAAAACCTTTTCGTACTGATTTCTTTTGTGGTGCAACTGTACTAGATATTTCTTCATTATTTTGCATAGAAAATTGATCTGCTTGTGATTCTTGATGTCGAACACCAACTGTTTCAACTGGAACTGCAACGGGTATGTGAATTTGAACCGTTTTTGTCACCTGAATAACCTTTGGAGGAAATTGGTTTCTATTGAAATAATGTTCAAATCCTTCTATATTACGAAAATTATTGTTGCTATCTAATGCGTCATGATCTGAACTGTATTGAATTTGTCGTTCAGCTCTTGGTTTTTTATTATTATTCTGATTATTATTAATCACATGAATTTGACGAACTCGTTTACCATTTGTCACAGCAAGCACTTCTAACAATACTAACAGTGTAGTACAGGGCTAAATAATAAACCAAAATTTTTCAATGAAACAAATAATTAAAATAAGATATTGACTCACTTCAAGCATTAACCACCTCATGATTTAAAAATAAATTAATTTTAACATTTATAATATTTCGCATTAGACAAAAGCTTGATAACAGACAAGATTTAAACATAAACTAACTTTTTACAAATCATATCACTAACTTTTATATTAATTTACTTTTTTGTTTTAAATATCCCCATATTTTAATTTTTTGCATGCAGTGCAACGATTTTTAGCAAAGAAATAAAGCATGAAATTAAAAAGCACTAATGATTAGAGTGTGTATATTACACAGAAATATTCATACATTAACAGAGCCTTTTTTTGCTCAAAATTATTCATTTTTTAATGAACAAATTGTAGTAACCATTAAATATGTTTCATTATCAATAACAAAAAACGCTATTTCAAATTTCATGTAGTTTTAATTAAAATTGCGTGATAATGATTCAAAACAAATATTATTTGGGTTTTAAGGAAGAGCCCATTAAATCATATTTTACATTTCCGAAATATTAAATTTTATTTATTAATATTGATAGTTCTCTATTTCCTACACCTAAGTATTTTGGCAGCCCTGTTTGGGTGGAAACACTTTCAGTATATGGAGCTATATGTTTCCTGAATTTTCTGGATTATCAAGAATAAGACAGAATAGATTAGATTATATTCACCATTGAGCTAAGTTTAATTCGATGTTACAGTAATATTGCTTTATTATTTTATTCGTTTTAAGATCCATTCTTATTGATTCTTGATTTAAGAAAAAAACAGGTTTTAAAGTGACTTAGACCTTATATTTATTTTTTTTTACTAAGGAGTAACTTTTCTTAAAAAAAAACAGTTAAACAACTTTATATTTTTTTATTTATTTTATTTTAAAGTTTGATCAATTATTTTAATGATAAAATGTGAGGGTATCTCGTGTTTCAAAAAAGGGTCTTTTTAACAGAGATTTATTGTAAAATGAGAAAAAGAACTAGCAGGTGTAAAATGATATCGATCTTTATGAGTGTATCCTCGATGAAAAAGATTCTACCTGTAACGTTTTTTCTTTTATTTAACCATATATTTCTCTTTACGATACTATTTTTCAAATGTTATACAGAAAATTAGTAGTCAAATGAACAAAATTCTATCTTTTCAGTTACACATCTCTGGCTTTGTGTGTGTGTTCATGTAAGTTACACATATAAATGATTATTTAAACAAATTATTATTAATATTTCAGTGACTTCTGCTCGCTAAATACTGAACAATGTGCATCACAAAGAAATGTAAACATGAATATTGGAATGCGTTTGAAGTGTGAATATAATTACTAAGATTTTTAAAAGGTTTTAAACACAAAAATCAATAACAATCATGGAAGGGTTATTCAATGTTTGAGTTTCTCAAAGAAAATAATCCATTAATGAAGACAAGTTCAGTAGTCACTAAACAAACGTTTATGTAAATAATGATTAACGACAAATGCCACTCACTTTTGATTTTGCTAAAAGCAATTTCTTACATTATACGCATTTTGAAACAAACATAGGTCATATTTATGGTAAAGATACAAATGTGTGAATCACGAATTTTTTATTCGAATAACGATAAATATTGGATAATATTAAAGGTAATTACGGGATCTATATTCAAAATCTAAACTAAATAATAAATTGAAAATTTATTTTTTGCATCAAAATCCTTCACATTGTATTCTCGTTATTATTTTTTTTTTTAAATTCATTGTACAAAAAAATAAAAACAAAATTTCTTTGCACATGTCTTTATTCCCACGCATCTCTCAAATGAAATATTTATTGGTACAAATGGGCAAATGTTAAAATGCATTTTTTTTTACAAGAATACCGTATAAGTGAATCTAAGGATAGAATTTTATTTTATAGTTGTAATAATAATAATATAAAGTAAAAAAAAGAAAGAAATAGGAAAAAATAAATAAATAAGGATAAGTGACAACCAACTTTGTTGTTAAAATTTTTGTATCGTACTTTGCTCTCGTGTATTCATAAAATAAATACAAAAGATTTTTTTTACAACAAAAAGTTCATGTGTGCAGTTTTTTTAACATTCTATTCAATTTTATATTTTATTGCTCCTAAATAAAATTTTCATTTTAAAGTGGCACCTTGCATCCATATGTGCGACTATGAAATATGAGAATTTTTATAATTTTTTGCCCATTTTAAATCTTGATGAAGTACTGTTAAAGGAAAAAAAATGAGTCATTACATGATTTAACTTAAATTTATAATATATAAAAAATAAAAAAAAAAAACACATTAGAATAGTTTTTACGGGTTACTTTAATTTAATATTTGAAAAAAATTAGGTACAAACTTTCATCTTCGTAAAAAATTATATTCCATTCGTGTTTCTATGCTTAGATAAGATCATATCAAGCCAAAAAATATTTAATATCAATAAATTTGAGAAACTAAAATGATGATAAAAAGAGGAGCAAATATGACAAAATTTGTAAAAACCAGTGTTTTTGGTTAGCATTCTTAACTTACAGAAGAAGTTGAATGTTAATTTTTTAGGGAATTATGGAATCGTGACATGAGATATGAATAAATAATTGATCAAACATAAAAAACTTGTTCTGCTCATCCTAAAAGTGTGTTAAAAATCATCCATAATTTCACATATAAAGCCTCACATTAGAGATATTCGATTTAGTTTACATTTTTTTCTCATCTTTACCAGAAACATCACAAAATGGTTATTGATTTAATAAAGAATAAAATACAAGCATTGTATTTAACACTTTTCGTCTCATCATGTTTATTATTCCAACCAATTAGATCATTTGAGATATCTAAAAATAGTGATGTTTTGGTTTTGAATAAAGATAATATCGCAAGTGCCATTCAGCAAATTGAATTTATAGTCATTACTTTTTGTGAGTAAAATTTTAATAGCTTTTGATCACGTTAACATTTAACCCTACGTTCAGATGCTCCTTGGTGCCCATACTCAAAAGAGTGGTTACCTAAATTAGAAGAGACTGCTAGAATATTAAAAAAACAAAAGTCAAATATTGTTATGGCTCGTATTGATGCTGATTCTGAAGCTAATTCAGTTGTAACAGAAATTTATAAAATTGATGGATTTCCAACAATTTTATTGTTTAAAAAGGGATCGTCCAATGAATATACCGGCAAAAGAAATCCGAGTCAATTGATTGATTGGCTTAAGACTTGGACAAAAAACGATCAACAAAAAAAATGAAAAAAAAAAATAATACAATTACAAATATAAGAATAAAAACCTCTTAAACACTTCTTTATTAGACAATTTTTTTTTTAAGTTTCGATGAAAAAACATAGACATAAGACCTTGACTTTTAAACTGTTTTATTTTCTATCCCATTCCGTATTTTTTTTCTTGTACTGCCTGGTTTTTATATACAAATGATATTTGTTTTACTTGAGAGAGTCGAACATTGTAATGTAAAACATTATCATGAATGATATACACGAGTGCATTTCAGAAGTTCGAAATCAATATTTTTACGCAACTATCCAGGACAAGCTTAAAAATCAGTCAAGAGTTTTTGTCCAGAGAACCGAAAGAGGAATGGACAACAAGGGTACCTCCGATACACAATTTTCTAATCGACGTAAATTGCGCTAACAGTATTGAATGATGTATGACTTTGATGACTTGTCTTGTTTAATCTACCATGTCTTATGTCTAAAGATCATGAATTAGATGTTTGATACCTTAGTTTTTACACTAAAACATAAAAAAAATATCAGGTACTCTATGTAGAGGTCATTTCATACCGTTATTTAAATAAAATAATAAATGTAAAATAAAATTTACTTTTTTAAGCTGTGAGGAAAGTGTAAGTTATATCATAATCCCGGATCTGTTTACATTATGGGTTGAATTTGTTTCGAGTTATGTTAAAAAATGAATCCTTTACCGTTATTATGTTAGCTAATCTTCATCCTGTTTATGATTTTTTGTAGGATTTCAATAGTTTATAAACAGATTGAAATTAAAATACCACACAATTCATTTAAAAAAATTAATAATTTAAGAAAAATATTTACTTAGTAATATGAATACAGAAAACATCTCACATATATAAAATATTTGTATAAGACATGTGAAGATAAAACGTTAACAACATCCGTTTAGACAAATTTGATGATAAAATTAACGAGGACCGGTTTAGCGTGTTAAAAGGGTATTGATGGTTTTTTTCATCATTTAATTAATGTGCTATTTATACCATTTATTGAATTTCAATAAAAAAAAGATATGATAGCTAAGTTATAATAATCAACTGAATATAATTTTATTTTGTTTAATAAGAAAAAAATTCAGTTTAAAATCTTATTTTTTGATTAAACTAAAAATTTTATATTTAAATTTCCTTTACAAAACAAAATATGAGGAAAAATATTCTTCCGGAAAAAACACGTTTTTACATGATTTATTTTCAATTCAGTTCACGAGTGTGATCATTTTTACATGGTACGCATGCAATTCAACTACTTTTCTATTAATTTTTTAAAACTAGTTAAAATTGTGGATATTTTAACTTTAGTTATTAAATTATTCCTTAGTATATCAAAACACCTCATACCGATAAAGTGCATTTAATTTACAAAAAATGGGAGTTATAGTTAGTGGAACACTTTTAACAATGTCTTTAATTTTTGCTGCCATCTCATACTACAAATATGATTTGTTAGATCTCGATTCACATGTGATTGATCAAGGTGATAAAATATTATTATCGTATGATTTTATAATTGTTGGTGGTGGTTCAGCTGGATCTGTAGTTGCTAATCGTCTGAGTGAAATACCACATTGGAAAATCTTACTTATCGAAGCAGGTCCAGATGAAAATGAAATGACAGATGTGCCTGCTTTGTGTGGTTCATTGCAATTAAGTGAATTTGATTGGAAATATAAAACAGTACCATCAAATAGTTCATGTCTTGGAATGAAGAATAATAGCTGTAGTTGGCCTCGTGGACGTGTTCTTGGCGGATCAAGTGTTTTAAATAATATGTTGTACGTGCGAGGCAATAGACACGACTATGATCAATGGGAAAGTCTAGGAAATTCTGGATGGAACTATAAAAATGTATTATATTATTTCAAAAAATCAGAAAACAACTTAAACCCTTATATTTCAAGGCACAAAAAATTTCACAGCACTGGTGGCTATTTGACAGTACAAGAACCACAATGGCATACACCAATAGCAACGGCTTTTATTCGGGCGGGAGAGGAAATTGGTTACATGAATCGTGATATCAATAGCAATATCCAAACAGGTTTCATGTTACCTCAAGCAACTATACGAAGAGGTAGTCGATGCAGTGCTTCTAAGGCCTTTCTACGTCCAACTCGAATGCGAAATAATATACATGTGGTTCTGAATTCCCCTGCTGTCAAAATTAACATAGATCCTTCATCAAAGAAAGCTAAAGGTGTTCATTTTGAAAGAAATGGTGATCCATTTTATGTTGAAGCAACAAAAGAAATTATTTTATCATCAGGCTCTGTTAATACACCACAACTGTTAATGTTATCGGGTGTAGGTCCCTCAGATCATTTAAAAAAACTAGGAATTCCAGTAATTTCAGATCTTCATGTTGGAAATAACTTGCAAGATCATGTTGCCATATCGGGATTGACGTTTATAGGTAAAAAGTTTTAAATTAAATATTAATTAAAAGTGAAGCTGACAAATATTTGTAAATTTAAGTAAATAAACCAATCACAATTTTGGATCAAAGATTTCCTAAAGCAAGTACAGCTGCAGAATACGTTTTGAATGGAAAAGGACCGTTAACTCATCTAGGCACAATTGAAGGAATTGGATTCGTCAATACAAAATATGCTAATAAATCAATTGATTGGCCTGATATGCAACTTCATATGCTTACGTCAAGGTATTTTTTTCATGATATTCAAGTTAAATCTATATAATGAATTTAATATCGAATTTTTAGTATAAATATTGGAAAAAGTCATAAAATGGGTTTAAAACCGGAACTCTTCAATAAAGTTTTTGCGTCATTAGCTAATACAGATTCATGGAGTATAGTACCAACATTGCTACGCCCTTATTCAAGAGGTTACATTCGACTTCGTTCAAAAAATCCATTCGATCCTCCTCTTATCCATCCAAATTATTTTGACGACTCTCGTGACATCAAAACTTTAGTGGAAGGAGCGAAATTAGCAGTTGAAATTGCTAATGCACCGATTTTCAAAATATTTGGGACTCGTATACATTCAAGTCCTTTACCATCATGTGTACAATACAAATTTATGTCTGATGAATATTTTGAATGCCATGCAAGAACTTTAACACAAACAATTTATCATCCTGTTGGAACAGCAAAAATGGGACCACCATCGGATAAGACAGCAGTAGTTGATCCTCGATTAAGGGTCTATGGAGTAAAAGGATTAAGAGTTATAGATGCTAGTATTATGCCTATTATTGTTAGTGGAAACACAAATAGTCCAACAATTATGATAGGAGAAAAAGGTTCTGACATGATAAAAAGTGATTGGAAAGAGAGTATAATGAAAAGGTCTGGTTAGTTTACTAGCTAATTTAAGTGCATTATCACCTAGGTTAAACATTTTATAAATTATGTATTTTCATGGCTCATTTCATTCTAAAGTGAGAATGAAAGAACAAAAATATGAAAACATTTATCATATACTTAACACCAAGTTGACGATTTTCACACGTCAGATGAGACGTGAGATATTATAAACATACAAAAAGAATTATATTGAACTTGATTTTTAAAAGTTCAAAGAAAAGTTTAATTTTATGTATCGCAATCTTCTAGAACAAAGTAAATATATCAAGTATGTTCATAACAGATGAAAAATTAAGAAAACTTATTCAACTTCATTCGTACTGTTTTTGTATACTCTGCAAAAAAATGAAATATTGAAATAAAAGCCGGATCATGATATCTTACCGGCATGCCTCATAGATAAAAATCGTTGTCTTAATAATAATAATACTTATAAAATATTATAAAGTTACTACTTCATCATCACCATCGTCATCATCATCAGTACAAGTTTCATTAATACTGCAAATCAAGGTGAACCACTGTTTTTGCAAGTCTTTTTGTCTGTACGTTCATTAATGTGAGATTTCAGACATATAATTAATGTTAAAACAACAAAAATACTGATTAGCATCCTCAAGCATTGTGTGAAGGTGTTCAAAATTTTTAATACCGAAAAAAATGAGATTCACAGTAAAATGAACACAAAAAGTTAAACGAGAATTTAAATAATAATAAAAAATATCAATGTTGATGAATGAATAACGTTACACAAGTTGTTTCTTTAGTGCTAAAAACCTGATAATATCTAAAGAGTGATCAAGTCACTTGTTTATTTGCCATCGCAAGTACGTAAGTATGCAAATTATTGTGTGAGAAAATTTTTGTAGAAATCCTGTTCTTTTTTATACCATTATTGTTATTCTTGATTCATCGCACGTGCTTCCGTAGCTTTTTATACTAAAAATTGTTATGAACGTACATTTTTTTTACTCTATTTCATTATTTTTTTTTAACTTTTTGGTATCCATATAATAATCAAAAAAAAATTAGTCTTTTGAATGAAAATAATCATCTCATAAAAATCCATTATGAAACGTTTTAAGTTATCATGTACATATGTACCATGCAACGTTAAAGAGTTAAATATTAGTGAATTTTAATAAATATTATGAAATAATTAGATATTAAACTATAAAAATTTACTAAAATATTTCTACATTATTTTGTCTGTTATAAGAAGCTGTCAAAATACTTGTTATTATTTTATTATGTTTTAATGATCATCAGATTATCATTATCGCTTCATTCCAAACATGTGTTAACAAAAATTCTCGGTTCTAAATTCTCGGCAAAGAATGAAGGTTGATCAAATTACAATAAAAAAAAACAAAAAGTTCTAACTAGGGGACCAAATTAATGAACAAATTTTTGTTGTTTTTGTGTTGTTTCCATCTTTTTGAAAGCAATTTAGATAAAAATTCTAAACGTTCAACCAAATATACACTTGTTTTTAATTTTTTAAACACATATTTTGTATCTACATTTTAAAAACATATTAAATTTAAATATGTGTTCATTAAATACTCTTTTAAAGGTTAAGTTATTTTTCATTACGGATATATTTTTCTATATCTATATCTTTCAACAAAAATAATCAATTAGAAAGATGGTAAATTAATTTTATGTCAACATTGGTTAAGTTGTTAGAATTATTCTCACGGTTCTTGAAAATTATCTACTTTAACGACTTGAATTCAAATTTATGGAAAAAAAATAAAATTTAACCTGATTTTGGGAATAACTTAAAACTCAGTTTGTTGCCCAAGCGTTGTTACAAATGTCATTCTTTAAATGGAAGTTTAAATCCCGTATCTAGAATAAGATTTTTTTCATGGGATAGGACAAGTATTGAGATGGACTTATTCATGGAATAATTAATTCGCAAAGAGAGAGTTTTTTATGGTTCATAGAGCATGAAAAAAAAATATTTTTATTACACTAAAATTTGAACTTTAAAGTAACATGTCTCTCAAAAATATTTCAGGTGTGTATTTCCATTGTATAAAAACAAAATAGAACCAAAATAACAATATTCGTTCAGATTTAATGTAAGGAAACGCATACTAGAAAAGAATAAATGTCAAGGTAGGTAGTTGGAATCATTTTGCAAATCTATTATAATTATACATTATTATTGTTTGTTAGATGCATTTTTAGTCATTCAATTGTTATATGTATTCATGGGAAATGATAATTGAATTCATCGACCCATTATTCATGTGAAACGTCATATAAATGTAATTGAACTACGTCATAATGAAACTACATCCATATGCTAGGAATAATGATGATGCGGGTAAGTTTTTATTTATTGATAATAGTAATTCTAACACGTTGGTTCACACGAGCCGGCATAAACGTTTTTATACGAGAGATGATCAAGCGTGTTACGTTTTAAAAAATTAAATTAAGAAATCGCAATAAAAAAATTATTAATACAAGATTATTTAATGTTAAATTGTAGTCCAAATATGATAAGAGAGTATATTCAATTCAATGAAATATCAGTTAGATGAATGTGAATAATTGATATGACTGTTCTTATTGATAATTATGTTATTTTGAACTAAGTTGAAAACATTTGTGTAACTATTGACTGAACCTCATTTAATATTTCTAATATTTATCACTCGTTTTTACTTGTTATATAGACATAGAATGTGTTCTGAAGTATTTAAATATGTGAACAGCTTTGTTATACATTCTTTTAGTTGTTGTTGTTCTGGTAAATTTAAGAATATTTATAAGGAAAAAAACATACTAACATATTATGAATATTTGTATATAAAACTTAGGGAAGGTTTAGTGTACCGATTTTTACTACAATTCACACAATTATATTGAAAGTGCAAGTTCAGTTCATTTTCATGCTTGAAATCACATTCAATCAATCAAAGTGATAGCATATAAACACCTAATTTTACATCGACTCAACTAGAATGAAATCAAACTTGAATTGAAAAAATACTATAAGTAGAACAAACATCTTGTTTACACATCAATTTATTATCAAATTGTGTGATTTTTGATATATTTTTTCTAGTATGTTGTTTTATTATTTTATTAAAATTTACTTTTATCGAATGCCTTCCTTTCACATTTTAAAGCTTTGTTTATCTTAAAAGACTTTTAATAGTTAAATGAATATGTGTAAATTAATTGAATCAATTTAAGTAGTTAGACTCTGAAGGACAAGAGCTATTTTTAAAATAAAACTGGAATATTTATTTATTTTTCTACAGATACAGAATGTTTATTTATATTTATTTCTTTCTTATCTCTCTAAAAGTCGTTGTGATCTCTTTTTATTTTATTTTTTTTCGTATATATACGAATGTTGTTTGTTTAAAAAAAATTATGTCGACATTATAATCTTTCAGTGTAGTTTTAAATACATTGTTGTTAGTATATGATAAGTGTACTTATGAAAAACCGTAAACAAAACTTCATTATTCAGGTAAATAGTTATACGGCAAAAAAAAGGAAATTATCGACATTTCTTATCAAAATTCTTTTTTTTAGATTGAGTGACAAATAAAATTCGCTTTCAATTTTCTATATCTTAGTTAATATTTATTTATTGTAATATTCTATTACTTTAAAAACCGATAAGAATAACAACTACCCCTCATAGTTGAACTTAAATTCTCATGAGTTTTATTTATTTACTTATGTGTTTTGTTAATATATGAAAAAATTGTTTATTATTCTTATCTTACGATTTCTTTTAAAAAAATTTTGAAAAAAATATAAGGGAAATTTACATATTTATCTACATAAAAGTATGTGTTTAAAGTCTGAGTGACAATATTTGTTGTTTTGATGACGACTTTACAAAAATGTTAATAGAATGTTAATATATCTTCATTTTATAGTTTAAAAGAACGAGTTGAAGGTGAGATGATAAACAAATAGGCGTTATTCTTAATATGAATGATTTTATTTTCTTCGGTATTAAACGTGATCTGAATTGAATATCAAATATGATAATAGTTGAGGCATCGTTGATCACCATTGAAAATAGATAATTTTATTTTAGCTTTAACGTAACAGTACAGCTATAAATATCATAATAATATTATAAAAAATTATAAAAAATACAAAATAGACAATACTTTTCTGATTATTTATTATAATTTGTTAATTTTTTATTTCAAAGAATTTTTGAAATATACATTGTTATTACTGTTTATTCGTATTGTATATTACTGACACATTGTCTATATCAATTATTCATTAGAAATGTTAAGGATGCGGTTTAAGAAACGTGCCCGTTATATTAAAAGTTATGTAAAAAGCAACATCAAACTTTAAAATTATTCAAGTGACTTTCAATTTAAAGAAAAAAAACTTAAATTTTTTATAAGGAGTCTAAAGGAATTATCGTTTTAAAAAGAAGTCTAAAATGTTATTACTGTTAATTTTGAATCATACAAATTTAATATCCACTCAAAGCAGTGGAAGATGGAAAATGAGTTCTTAATAATTGGCAACGTTCTTTGTCGATTTGTATGGCTCGTCGTTTGAGCATAATTTCACGTTCCAAAGCTCCTCGAGTAGACATGAGTTCATTTTTAATGTCATTACTTTGTTTTAGCTGTGCAAGCATTGCAGTCACACCTTCTTGAATACTTTGTACTTCATCAATAAGTCCTTCTTGTGGTTTATCGCGACAGTTTTCAACACGTAGACGTCTGTTGTGCCGATTATCAAGTCTAGTTTGTGCAACTTTCATAGCAGCATCCATACTTTTGATAGAAACCTCCAATTTATCAATTTGAGTTTCTGTATCAGCTAATCGACGAAGACATGCTTTAAGGTCATTCTCTAAACGTTGTCGTACTTCTTCCATACAAATTACACGTTTATTTAATGCCTTTTCAACGGTGTCCGCTTGTGTACGTAAATCTCTAGTAGAATTTAATAATATTGCATCTAAAGTTTGACGAAGTGCTATTGACTTTTGTCTCGTATGTTCACATGCATTCAATGTGTCACGTGTAAAATGTTCCCAATATTCCTCTGATGATTGTCTTTAAAAATAAACAAATAAAAAATATACATAGAGGTAAAAAAAAACGAATTCAATGTGCATAAATTTAAGATTATACTCGTTTGGGTATCGCGTAGCACCAGGTTTAAACAATGTTGTTGTCGATTTATTTGTAAGATGACAATTTATGGCTTCAATTTCATGTGCTTCCTTTTTGTCACTCCAATCATATTCCATTCGTTGACGAGCATTTCGGTTCTCAACTTGTTGTGCTTCAATGTCAGCAAGAGTTCTGTTCAAGAGATCTCGAACTTCAGAAAGCAAAGCAACTTCACGTGTTAGCTCTTCTTCTGGTTCATCTCTGACTAATTCGTGATCTGGTCTGCCAGTACGACGATCCAAACATTCCGTTGCTAATTAATTTTTCGTAGTTTTTTATTTTATACTAAAAGTAATGATTACGTTACCTATGGCCTCTGGTATACGGAGAACAGCAAGTGATTGTTTCAAGCGTCTTCTTTGTTCCTCCATCGTGCTTATTTCTTCAGACATTGCATTTATTGCTCTATGCAATGTTTCTTTCCATTTATCTACATCTCGTGCTCTACTTTGCAAACGACATGTATTGTCTTTTTGAGCTTTATCGGCAAACGCATATGTTCGAATAATGGTATCCTTACTATCATTTTCCACTCTACAACAATCAAAAGTGTAAGAAATATATATTTATTTTAACTGTTATTAATTACCTAACACTCTGATTCATTGTATCGAAACATTGTGTTATAATGCTCTCATTTCTGGCTCTCCATTCAGCTGGACTGTATCGCGTTATTGTGTAGTGATCAACTACTGGACGAATTCCCGTCATACCAGCTAATGGGCTCCAATCAACTTTACCAGTAGCCCATGGTCCAATTGCACCAAGTTTATCAGGAATATTTTTAAGGGGGTTATCATCATCTGTTTGAGGTAAATAGCATGGAGGCTCATCCTGTGGTAAACCAATGGGATTGGTTTGTATTTCATAGTCTTCAGGTTTCAGAGTTCGCATAAGTGGACCAGGTTCCATTCCTGGTTCAACACACGATTCTTGAATAGTTTCCATTATTTGACAAAGCCAGACCAAATTATTCTTTGAATTGTATCAAAAATTATTTTCTTCTGAATTGATGTTACTTGACTTAAATATTTTGACAAAGTTTGATCGATAATAAATTTTAAATGCATGAAAATTTGTATCTATTACAATTTTACTTGCAAGACAATTCAATCCCTGGTTGCTTAGAAGATTGTTTTTATTTGATTCTAATGTAAAATTCATGCGCTTAGATATGAAATTCAAATAAAGTTTATCATTTAGAATAAATTTCTCAAGTGAAACGTATGCAATGAATATTACATTTCAATAAATTTATAACGTATTTCAATTTAAATTCGTACCGTTAATTTAAATCTAATTTGACATAAATCATATGGCATAAACGTATCAAAAACAACAATAAACAGATTTCAATAACAGAAAATAAAATGACGGAATATTGTGATATAAATCAAATAGAACAAGTGATTCTTAAATATAACAAAGGATATAAAGGAGCGAATAGTGTCATAAGCTCATATTTTCCTAAATTTGTCAAACAAGGTGTAATAAGAGAAATTGATACAGATGAAGAAGAATCAAAATCAAACAGGTAATTTTATTTTATTTTATTTTCCATATTCATTATATTTATTTTTTTCTCAACCAATATCAGTGAAACGATGTCTTGCAACATACCCGGATGTACAGAAGTTTTTCAAACACTGCGAAACTATGAGACTCACTACAACTCAGTTCATCGTTACTCATGCAATACTTGCCATAAGCATCTACCGAATCCTCATCTCCTAGACTTACATATTCAGGAAACACATGATTCGTTTTTTGCTGTGGCATCTCTTAAAAAACCAATGTTTGCTTGTTATGTTGAAGAATGTAACTTTATGTCAACAGACGTCAAAATGAGGCACGACCACTGTATAAAAGATCATAAATTTCCACATGATTTTCGATTCGATAAAATAACTAAAGTGAAAAATAAGAAAAATCAAATGGAAATTGATGTGGAAACGAAAGAAAAGGTGTTTGAAGTACCAAAAGGTTTCCATTTTGGACACAAAAATATAAAAGGATTTGTCAAAGAAAAGAAATCTAAGAAAAGTATTCTTGAATCTGAAAATATGATGGATGACTTAAAAAATTGTTTGCCATGATATAAGTTAAAAATCCTATCATCTATATTTAAATTTGTAAAATAAATAAATAAATAAATTAATCAATTAAATTTAAAATATTTGTGAGGTAAAGTCTCATTTTTTTGCTTCATTATTTATGTCTTCCGATGAAAAATTATTTTCAAGTAGAGCATCGTCAATTGGTGTTTTGTCATTAGATGGTTTTGAAGCTTCTATGACAAAAACCTTTTGGGTTGTAGTTGTTGTTGTGGTTGAGCTTAAAGGTCTTGGTGTCGTTGTATTTGCAAAGATTGGAATAATTCCAACTGTAGTTGTTTGCATGTACATAGGGAGCACTTCACAATTTCGTCCTTTGAAACCAGAAGGACATTCACAAGCGAATAGTCCATCTTCACGGGTTAAGGAAATGCACTTTCCACCATTTTGACAAGTGTTTGGATTTTTTTCGCAATAATTCAACTCTGAAAAATATCAAATTAAACTTGGAAAGTAAATGTAAATGTTGGAAATGTACCTTCATCACATAACATGCCTCCCCAGCCTTTTTCACAATTGCATTCCCAAGGTCGTTTGCAATTTCCATTTTTACAACCAGGATAGGGATGGCATTGAGAACAATCTGAACCCATCCATCCTAACTTGCAACGACACTCTCCAGGTTTACTAATAAATTACCATTAATTAGTTAAAAGTATTATAATTTCAAGTTATTTTCTAAATTTACCGACAATAGCCTCTTTGTCTATTACATCCAGGAGCACAAATAGCTACATCATAAAAATTTCACATTATTATTGACAGAATATAACATAATAAAATATTTATATAACTTACGTTGCTGACAAAGAATTCCAGTCCACCCAGGAAGGCATCTACATTCTAATGGTTTACTGCATGTACCATGATCACAACCTGGCAATACCTAAAATTGATTTTTAAAATTAAGTTTATTCTTAAGCTAAGTTCGATATAAGTTGCACCTGACAATCTCTGCAAGTTGGACCTGCCCAACCTAATCTGCATCGACATTCTCCAGGGAATTCACAGTAACCTCTTTGGTGATGGCAGCCCGATCGACAAATAGCTAAAATAATTTTATATAGAAAAACTTTTCTTTAAATGTACTTTTAAAAATTACTCACGTTCATTACAAAACAAGCCATCCCACCCTTTATTGCAAATACATTCAAATGATACATTACATCTTCCATGTTGACATCCAGGTAATGGAATGCATTTTTCACAATTTTCACCATAAAACCCTAACTTACAACGACACTCATTTGGACGGTTACAGTAACCATTCATCGGGTCACATCCTCGTTTACAAATTGGCACATCACAAATATCTCCTGTCCAGCCAGGCATACATTTTAATTCTCCGTCATCACCACAAATGAAATGTGACTGTTCATTTTGTTGTGGTACTTCACAAGCCTAGAAATTTGAAAAACAAAATTTAAATAATTCATTGAACTGTAGGTTGTTTGAATTCTTTTTTTCTCAAATATTCTGCCATAGATGTATATTATACTACTTTATACAGTTAATTCATGTTTAATTAACATTCGTATGTTAAATTGCAGTGAATGATGTAAACATAACTGGAACCGGCTTTCTTCTCACTGTTTATTTTTTTTTTAATACTATGAATGATCACTTTTTTTAAAGTTACCTATGCTGTCACGTTAAAAATAAAAAAGAGAAAGAACTTGATGAAGTAAAGCATCCAATTCATATTGCAAAGCAGGGTTGTTAAGAAAATAATACTCAAATATAATACTAGAGGAGAGGTTATTGCTGTCATAGAATAGAAACTGAATAACGGTAGTATAAAACACGTTCTTCTCGTCTAAATAGAATTTAATTTGCGACATTCTATCATTTTGATGAGAACAATTTTAGTTCAAATTTATCTAAGTTAATTACCTGTTTCTTCCATTTAGGAATATATTTTGCTCCTTCAGTTAAATTTATTGCCAAAATTACAAATGCAAGAAATTTGCCGTTAATAAACATACTTTTTCAAACGTCTTACAACTATTTTCAATACTGATCAATAGTTAGAACAGAAATAAATTTGAATATCATGAAAATTAACTTTAAAATCGAAAAAATTATACTGATGATGTGAAAGAAAGTTGTTCCACTTAACAAAACTTTTCACTTTAGAGTGTTATTGATGGGTTATTTGTTGTTTGATTTAAATTTAAACTAATGTTTATTATTTTACCACTTTGAACTATACGTTTCTTATTGTCTTGTAATTTTTATCAATATTAACAATTTTATTAAATTATTTCTTTCTCTTAAAAACAAAAATCAACCGTATTCAATGAAATCAAAGATGTGAATGAAGCATATCAAAGTGTATAAGAAACAAACAAGGTGAATTGAATCATAACAAAAAACCACAAAAGAAAGCAATGTACAGATCATGTATTGAATAAATAAATTTCATATTATCGTCGCAGCACTAAATTCTTGTGCGCCTTTTCGTGTGCGCACTTTTTTTCTATGCGTCTATATGTATATCACAAAGAGGCGCACTAGAATTTCGTGCTGGGATGACAATACTTTTTTAAAATTCATGAAAAAATTAAACGGATTTTCATAAATGAGAATTTTAAATTTAGCTTTCGTTAAATATTTTGACGTTTGGTATTTGTTATTGTGTCAAAAGTGTTTGTTTATGTTATTGTGCAAATTTCATTCAATATTGTATTTTTGTTCTTTTTTCAATTAAAAAAATATAAAATTTAGTGTCTAGTCATTTTAATTATTATACAAATATGGCAAGTGACAGGGAAGTGCTACGCGAAATTTGGGATGGAAATATACCTGTATGCTTTCAATTAGATCCCGATGAAGCAGTTGGTCTACAAAAACCAGAGGTGTTTTATTTAATGATTCCACGACTAAGTTATTTTCCAATAGTCACTGATAAAGTAAGACAGTTTTCTTAATGAGAAATTAAAAAATAAAATTATAGAACTAAAAATATTTAAATTGTAGGTAAAGAAGCACTTTCTTCGATATGTGCCAAATGAATATCAGGACAATGAAATGTGGTTATCCTTTAACACCACCCCTTTAAAATGGCATTTTCCGATAGGTAGATTAGAACAAGCAACATTAAAAAACTTTCAATGTTATGTTTTTTTTTTTTTAATTTTAGGAGTGCTATTTGATCTACATAATAACGGAGAAGATAGCACACTCCCGTGGTCTTTGTCAGTACATTTCACAAAATTTCCTGAAGATGTTATATTTAGATGTCCAAACAGAGAGACAGTTGAGGCACATTTTATGGCTAGTCTGAAAGAAGCCGATGTGCTCAAACATCGAGGTGCTGTTATGCAGAATATGCAGAAAAAGGATCATACTCAATTATGGCTGGGTCTTGTAAATGGTATGTTAATTATTATTGTTAATTTTTTTTAAACATTTTACATATTTATTATCGTTTCTTTTCATTTTAGATAAATTTGATCAATTTTGGGCAGTAAATCGTCGTCTCATGGAACAAGGTTCTGATCAAGAAGGTGACTTTAAACACATTCCAATACGATGTTACAACGAGGTATGTCAAATTTTTTAAACCAACATCTGTTTTGTCTTAAATGAGCTTTAAATTTAAATTCAACATTTATGAAATTTAACCTGTGTTTCACAAAAAAACCCTCACAGTTTATCATTACAAGTGAGAATTGACAAAAGAATAAACACCTTTCCTTTAATTATTTCTCACGTTATTTGAATAACAATAACAAGCTAGGGCAACAAATGAAAATAATGTGATCAATAGAAAAATTAGCATAAATTATATACAGTGTACAAAATATATTCCAGCACAAAATTATGCAAATCATTATCTTAAGATTCTGTAAAAAGAATAAAAAGAATAAAGATTTATTCTTTTTCTTTATTTTTAAGGATGGTACCTACCGACAAAAATTGGTGTCACCTATAAATACTAATGCAGACGCAAATGGTCAAAAATGCACAGTGCAAGATCTATTAAATGAATTTTCAACACCTGTACGTAAAGCAGGTAAGTAACGTTAAATTTCGTTTTTTCATTTTATTATGACAACAATTGTTTAAAGCCGATACAAAAATCATCTGTTTTTCTGATTCTCGTTTATTGAAATGTAATTCAATTCTTATGATTTCAAACATTTTTAACGTATTGTGAAAATATTTTATATATTGTGAAAACGCTTCTCGAAACCAATGAAACAAATCCTAAATTTCCAGATCAAATTAGAAACATATTGCGGTGTTTCTATGTCCTAGTCGTCACATAGAATAATCAAATTAAATAATATTCTCATTCAAGACAAAAAATCCTGTAGCAATAAAAAAACCATTGTGAAGATCATATTTTTGGTACCTGTACCAGCATCCAGTTTTAAAGTAAAAATGTGAAAATTACCTGTACTTTAAATGTAATGTGCAGGTAGTTTTTTTTTTAAATTAAAGTTTAATTTCTGTAGGAAATACTTGTCAAATTTAATATAAAAAAGTGAATAATTGATTGACACGAAAATCTCCAAAAAGTCTATGCTTTCTCCACCTGTATCAAATTTGAATATAAACATTTTAAGTAAATTTATTAGTAACCGGATTTATTTACACAATATATAGTTTAAATAAGAAATAAAAACAGGTTTTCAGAGATCAAAGAGATTAAATGAAAAAAAGAGGAAACGTAACGAACCACTCCCATTATCACTATTTGTTGCTTTTTCTTAAACATATTAAGTAAATATTCTAAACATTATTAACTATTTCATTAATTTTAACATTTGAATCATGATTCATCCGTCCATAATAATAAAAATAATAATACAGTGCTTTTGTGATGAGAAGCGCCAGTGCGCTTGCAGCTCTTCTCTTACTTTTATGTAGTGAGATGAAAATTTTACATATTAAAACCTGTAGTAAATTGATACTTTTTATGAATTTGATAAAATCTTGTTATTTAAACTTTAGGAATCCGTATGAAATGAATCTGGTAACCTCAAATCAACTTTTCAATATTTTACTTGATGATTCCGTAAAAATGCAACTTCAAATCCTCAAGGCCAAGTCAAGACCATTATAGAAAAGTTCTTCATCATTCAAATAACTTAATTTATCGATTATTAATTTTGATTTGTTTGTATGTCAGAAATTATTTAGTTTTTTCCCGAGATGGAACCAGAATTTTTTGATTATTTACTTACATAGTGTGAGATATCACGCAAATCTCCGCCCTGCCTATTACTTAATAAAACATTTCTTAAGCTTTATTTCCATAAAAATCTGGATTCTATTAATATTATGAAGTTCATCTTTAATGATGTAATAATGAAAATGTGTTCCTGATATTGTTTATTTGAATCAAAAATTATATTATTTTTATCTTAATACCATCATTTGCGATTCATATTAATAAATTCTATGAATATCTTAAAGTTATCTCATGCTAACTTATTTTTGTATGTGACAATTTGAAATGAGACGAAAGGTGATAAAGTTCATTAATTAGATAAGTACACACATAATTAAAAAAAAACATTTTTGTTTACATGAAGATTTTCAATTTGATAGTCACCACCTTACTCATCAATTGAAAATTTACTTTCAAGTTAAAAAAATGCTTTTTAGTTTAGTAAAAATTGAAAAAGTGTCAGGTTAGCTAATACTAAATCTCGTCTTTTGATGATATTTCAAGATAAAATTCATCGTGTCCAGAATTTCTTTCAATATTGATATTTTTTTATAATTCCTTTTCGATGTTTTTTTCAGTTTGGTTTCAATAATAAAAAAAATTTAAAATAAAACAACCTTACTATGATCACTCAACATAACTTAAACATGAATTTGTTCTTACAAATGAAAAAATAGAATGAAGTTAAAAAAGGGAATGAATCGGTCAAGAAATGGTTTCCAGTTTTTATGTTTGTACTTTCTTGTAGCTTTCAAAAAAAAGTATAACAACGCCACTTGATTGTAAAATAAGAAGAATTTCAAGCGTAAATGAAATGTAAAATAATAATAAAAAAATGAACCAAGTTCAAGACAACAGCTCAAATGAATTTTTATGCATTCTTTTAACCAAACTTTAAATTAGATTTTAAATTTGATATGATTGTTTGAAGAAAAAAAACTTGAAATTAAAACGAAATCATGGTACATCAATTTTTATTTGCTGTCATACAATTTTATTTTTTGTCTTTTTTTTAAAAAATGCATCATCATCACATCGTTGTATGTTGATATAATTTTCGTGGTTTCTCTCTTTTGGGAATATTTCTTATAACATGTAAATGGTGTGATATAACATATGTTTGTGCAGTCATTATCCAAATTTTATCGATATGCTGCTGAGAAATGTTTGTGACCAAATTAAATGTGAGACGCTGTGTATTTAAGGATTACCTGGAATAATAAGCTTATGTTACATTATTCTTAAGAACAAATAAAGCGAGTTATAACTTAGCTGTCTTTTTAGTCATACAATGTGATAAAAATAAAATACAAAACCCATAATTAACAAGCATGCAATTCCAAAAAAAAAATGTGAGATAGGGTGTGAATTTCATGTTTATTTCTTGAATTCTACAATGGACACTCTTTCATTGGCGTTAACTGCAATCAAATTCCTTTTAAAAAGTTTACACGGATAAATATTTTTGTGTTGATGCGATTCTCTCGTTTCTGTTAGCAATTCAAAGAATTAAATAAGACAGAAAAATGCAAGAAGAAAAAATATTAACGAGAAACACAAAAATTACCTGTAAAATACAAAATAGTATAATATTCAAAGATGGAGCCGATCTGTCTGGGACGTAAATGATAATTTATTGTTGAAAAATGTGAAGAATTTACAATTTTTGTTGGATGTAAAATTGATTATTCTTGAAATGCATATTCCGGGAAAACAGGGTCTTGAAAAAAGAGCTTGGATTTAGTTTGATTCGAATAAGACGTTTCGAATTTAACAATTCTAAGAACCTCCAAATCCTCACAAAACGTTTATTTATGATTTCATAAAGTAATAAAAAAGATGTTTTTGATCTCCACGCATTCTGCATAAATTAAATTTGCTGTTGCTTTTCTGTGGTTTCCATTAAAGTAAATCCGCTGATTTTTTTTTTTTTTTTT